>QZFA01000241.1:0-34217 GCA_003614995.1 Cladosporium phlei | reverse complement strand
ATCATAGTATTAACGGATCGGTTGTAGAAGTTTATCAGTTATATTTCTTATAGAGTAACATACACAGCCGAGTAGCTTACTCGTGTGTTTATTAAGGAAGTAGTAGCTAATTACGGTATACTATAATAGTTAATCTCCGATAGAGATAAGCTATTTATATCTAACTTCTAGACTATATTAATATAGATCCTTAGGGTAAAGTATAAGCTTAGTACCGCTTATTATCTATAGATAGACGGATAGATAGAGCGATTAAACTAAGTTTTAGAACAATACCTCCGATATTATATAAACGACTGTTAAGATAACTAGGTATAGTTACTACCCGTAGTATAGATAGTATATAATTAGTCTCTAACGACCTCGACTAGTATATTACTATTCTATACTAGCTACGGATTCGAGCCGAGAGATATCTTAGGAGTAATAGGCGGGTCGTCCGATAACCTATTAGCTACCTAGAGAGTAAAGGAAATATAGGAACTATATAAGAATCTCCGCCTCGACCTTACCTTTCGCCGATAATAAATAGTAAAGTATACGAACCGAAAAAGGCTTAGACTAGTTAGTTACGAGCTAGAGCTCTTAAAACGTATACGTATATACCTAGTCTTCTATATATCCTTATTAGAACCCGCTACGCTAGACGCTATACTATAGAAAGATATCTAGGATATCGACCCGGAAATATAGGAACTAATCTACTAAGTCGAACGGATCCTTAGGGAGCGAACTATTCGAAATTAGAAGTAATACTTAGTACGATAGGAAGGGTACGATTATACCGAAGATTCGTAGTAGCTAAGGGAACATTTCGTATCGGACGCGCCGATACGAGAATTCTAGCGCGCCCGGGAACGGTTATAATAGTACGGGAGCTAGAAGGCCGTTAAGTAGTGAGGGATCTAGAGTATTGTCCTAGAAACCGTCGGGAACCTCCTCTTACGTACCCTAAGTAGAAGGCGATAACAAAAGAGTAAGGCCCTAAGCAGGCGTATTTAGAGATTAGAATTCTAGCGCGCTTAGGAACGGTTATAATAGTACGGTAGATAGAATTTTATTAAGTAGTTAGGGATCTAGAGTATTCTCCTAGAAACCGTCGGGAACCTCCTCTAACGTACCCTAAGTAGAAGGCGATAACTAAAGAGTAAGGCCCTTAGAAGGCGTATTAAGAGATAAGGTCTCCTTACCCTCCTAAGTATCTAACTCTTTAAGCGCCTAAGATTCTATAGCGATAGCCTCCGTAGTACGACGTTCTATTAAGTCTATCTACTACCGAAGACGTTCTTCGCGCGTACGCGCTATACGTAGAGCCTCGAGGGTATCGGCCTAAGCGCTTAGAGCTTCGTCGATTTAACGCTTAAGTTTCCGTTTCTCCTCGGTAAGACGACGAAACTCGGACTAAGTTACTTTAACGTCGTACCGCTAGTTCTAGCGGTTATAGTAGTTACATTTCCCGGAACGGAGATAAACCTTATATACGCGGTTATGTTTTATATAGCTACTACATTTTTAGACTATAGTGTCTCCGAAATTATTAAGGAAGTCGGCGAGTTTAAGACGTCGGGTAGTACTATTACGAGTACGAATAGTAGGTATCTGTAATAACTATAGGGTAACGTAGGGAGTTTCATTACGTAACTAAGTAAGACGGGGCCGGACGCCTAGACGTCGAAGCTAATCTAGATTAATACCTAAGGTAGTAACTTAATTAACCTAGGACTAGAGGTTAGATTAAGCTAAAGGATTAATTAGACTAAGCGGTACGAAGTACCGATTAGTTCTACGAGTCTCCTTAGTATATAGGATAGTAAGGTTTCTATCTTCTATAGGAGCCTCGAACTTACCTTAGATATCGAGAGTATTAATTATAACGCACCGTATTTATTTTTTCTTTAGGTAACTAAGTAAGACTGGGCTAGACGCCTATACGTCGAAGCTAATTTAGATCGATACCTAAGGTAGTAACTTAATTAACCTAGGACTAGAGGTTAGATTAAGCTAAAGGATTAATTAGACTAAGCGGTACGAAGTACCGATCAGTTCTACGAGTCTCCTTAGTATATAGGATAGTTAGGTTTCTATCTTTTATAGGAGCCTCGTACTTAACTTATATATCGAGAGTAGTAATTATAACGAACCGTATTTATTATGCTAACTACTTCTTCCCTTACCTTAGTTAACCCTTAGTTTTACCTAATTAACCTAGCGGCATTCTACCCCCGTTACAGTATGTCCCTTAAGAAACAACGAGTCGGGTTTGTTTGTCTGCCGTAAGATTTCTAGGTTCACTTTTCGTCCTCGACTGCAATCTGGTACGATATCCTGCATTTGGGAATGCGAGCAGTGACAGTGTCGTGCCTGACGCGGACAGCCAGCACTTGTCGATGCCGAGGTCGCCGAAGATTTTCGATATCTTGGGGATGGGCGTCATGTCGAAGGAGCAGCTGTGGAGCTGTGGATGTGTTGCAATGCTTGGGCGAGGTGGATCGCCCATTGGTAGACGAGGTTCAAGAATTCTTTCCGGACTCGGGCCCAGGCTGTGGTTTTGTTGTCGGTGCTGTCGTTGGCGCGCTGCTCGTACATTGCTCATCTCTGCGACCGCAGCGGCGCTCATGGCTGTTTCCACGCTGGGAAAATATAGACAAGGCTGCAGACTGCATTCTGCAGCTTTACATTGACATGCGCCCTGAGAGTGTGCAGAGCGCAACCACACAGGCAGTTGAGGGATCTTCACGCGGGATGAAGCCAAGGCCAAGGTACTGCTGGAACTGGAAGTGAGATCTCCAAGCCATGCTATCAGGGAATTCGCCTAGATGGGTGCGTTCTTACAGTAGCTGCACATGGTGCGCTTTGGCGAGCGAGCTACAGTCGACCATCTGTGATTGGCCATGATAGTCCGCATGTAGAAATGGGACGTCGACATCACCGCCCGCTTTATGCAGCCATGTTGGAGTTGTGAAGGCAAGCACAAAGTGAGGGGCCATACCAGCCACGTGCAACCAAAGAGCACTTTGTATCAACGCTTGGAATGCTTCAATGCCACCATGTTTTTGCCAGTACGATCCACCACCGCGAGCAAGTGGCATTAAAGAAGTCCAGCCTGTGAATTCCGGAAACGGCATCAGGAGCATGTGTGAAGGTCACATACAAAGCCAAAGCGGCAAAATGGTATCGGTGATCGGCCGAAATCCGCCTCTCGGCCACCCTCCGACGCCCCTCTTTTACTCCTCACTGACATCCGACCTCTACCGCTCACAAGCAGGAATAGCCTTCGACGCCACGTGGAACCTCACTCCGACCGGCAGTCTTCCGAACCAAGTCTCCATAACGCGCGACCTGCACGACAACATGTCGGGCGAAGATGCCGAGGGTTTGAGTTGTAGGCTTGTTGTATAAGAGTATTGTATCTCTCGACTTCACTACCCGAGCACTCACATCGTTTTCCTACTACCCGACTACTCACCTTCTGATCTGATCTAGTCAAACAATATCCAACCCAGCCCAACACCAACTCAACAAAAGAACACCTCTCGCCACCCAAACCACCCACCAGCTCGAACCCACAATGCCTTCCCTAGACAACACCCCAACCCCAGCAGCAGCACCCACCACCACCATGTCACCCCCAACCAACACATTCCGCGTCTCCAACCCCTGGCGCGACCGCATCCTGCGCGGCGAGATCTGCTCCGTCATGTCCTGCAAATTCTTCGTCTCCAACGAAGTCGCCATGATGACCAAGATGGCCGGCATCGACGGCATGTTCATCGACATGGAGCACTCGGTCCTCACCATCCGCGACGTCTCCCAGCTCATCCTCGCCTGCAACTACGTCGGCGTCAGCCCCATCGTGCGCATCCCTTCCAAATCACACTGGCACCTGAGCCGGATCCTCGATGCTGGTGCGGCTGCTGTGGTGATTCCTCACTGCGAGACGGTGGAGCAGGTGAAGGGCGTGGTGAGGGATTCCAAGTATGCGCCGCTGGGAATCAGGGGGTGTGCGGGTAACCAACCTGCGCTGAATTTTCAGTCCGTCCCTACGCTCGTGCAGAACGATCTGCTGAACAGGGAGACGATGGTGATCCCTATGATCGAAACCCCCGGCGCCGTCGAGTTGGCGGACGAGTTCTTCGCCGTCCCCGGCGTGGACGGCATCCTCGTCGGCTCCAACGATCTCTGCACAGACTTGGGTATCCCGGGTCAATACGACAACCCGCTGTACCTGGAGAGCGTGGAGAAGGTCATCGCGGCGGGCGTCAAAGCCGGCAAGCCGATTGGTATCGGAGGCATTGGCGGCCGACTCGATCTCCTGGAGCGATTCTTTGCGCTCGGTGCGACGTGGAGTTTGAGCGGAGGCGATGGGTCGATTCTGCAGGCTGGCATGAACAAGATTGGCAAGGCTTATGCTGAGATTGATCAGAGGGTGCAGGGGGCCAAGAAAACCAAGGCGGCGCCGGGGTCATGAGTTCTGTTGCATTGTTGACGAAAGCATAGATATAGAGCAATGCAACCCGCTGTTACGAAGACGAACTGCAACCTCCATCTACATCGCCAGCAGTGAAAAGCGCGTATCAAGCATCGTGTGACGACAGCTGAGCTGAGCTGTATGGCCGGAGATGCTCTGGTTCCCAAGTTGAAGGTCGTTACTTGGAGGGACAACTTCAAGCAAAGACCGATCTTCTGGACAGACAGACAAGTGAGATCCGTGAGCTTGGTCGTGCTATACGGAACACTAACCTGCCCGTCAAGAGCAATTCAAAGCTGACTACGCACGTACGAAGGACTTTCGGGTTTTCGGTAAGCTTACGTGATTCTCGCTGCCTACGACTCATGACTAAGCTTCATAATGCCCTAAAATCTGTAACGGAGTTCAGTCATGTCGCCAGCCCTAAGAGTCGAATACATAGGCATCTTTCGTAAGATGGAAAATCTGAACATAAGCACAACTAAGTTGTCGATAAACCCTGCCGGAAAGCTTTTTTGGAGTCAAGCATCTAGAAGATGAGGACCAAGGGCTTCAGAGTTGAGGAAGGTTAGTCTCGACTCTTGGGGCAAGAGGGTACAAGCACACATCTATTGTCGCCCTTGAGACTCCATCTCCATTCTCTCTCCATTCATCAGTCTCTCTTTCGATAAACGACCCTCGTTCGACTTTCTTCTGTACTCTCCAGATCCATTCATTTTTGAAGCTTCCACAGCAGCATCTACTATGGTCCCCTTCTCGACCGCCTCCCTACTATGTTCGCTACTCAGCCTTCTCGGAACCGCGACTGCATTGGTTCCCGCTGAGAGATCAGCTCTCCAGCCCGTAAGTAATAGAATCCACAACACCGTCTCTCACCCACTCCCAGCTAACACCGCCCCCAAAGCGCGCCATCCAACAAATCGTCTCCAACAACTGGTCCGGCGCCCTCGTCAGCAGCCCAGGCAAAACCTACAAATCCGTCTCGGCCACCATGACCGTGCCCAAAGTGACTTTCCCGCAAGGCTACTCCAAAGACAACTACTACAGCAGCTCCGCCTGGGTCGGCTTCTCCGGCTACGCGTACCTGATCCCCGGCCAAAAGAAGTCCTCGACCGCCACCGCCATCCTCCAGACGGGCTTCTACTACCTCTTCGACAAAGAAGGCGACGCCGGCGTCTTCCCCTCTTACGAGTTCTACCCTGGCGCGGCAATCTTCTTCGACGACCTGAAGATCGACGTCAAGACGACGTTTGGCGATAAAATCCGCATGACCGTCACCGCGGCCAGCACCACCGCCGGCACGATCCTTTACGAAAATCTGACGACCGGGAAGAAGTCGACCAGGAGCGTCACGGCCCCGTCGGGGGCAACACTGAATCTGAGCATTGTGGAGTGGATCAGCGAGGACTTCACCAAGGGCTTGACGACGGACGTTTCGACCGATTATGGAACTATGACGTTCTCTGACATGACGGCGACTTTCGCTGACGGTTCGGTTGATAATCTGACCAATGCGTTCAGGCTGGAGTCTGATGGTGGGAAAACGGGTGGGAGGTTTGCGGCCGTCAGTATCAACCCTGCGTCGAAGAGTGCGAGCCTCACGTTCTTGGGGCCGAATGGGAAGAGGGGTTAGCTGAGTTTGGTGAGAGCAATCTGGGTGAAGTCAGCGGCGCCCAGAAGGAGAAGAAGAAGAAGAAGTGGCTTTCGTCGAATCGTCCCAGAGATGACCGTCTCATCCAATCGAACATGGCTGTCATGACGAAGATATTCCTCCCCATCGATGGAGTGTGACCCTGAAAGGGACAAATATCATGTCATGTATGTCATGTAAAATACTACATAGATATGCCATATAATCGTGATCCTCAGACGCCACCAGGCCGGTCCATCTATCCATCACCGAAAGCCTACCCAATATACCTGAACCCCTCCGCCTCATCCGCATAATTCGCAGTATCCGGCCTCGTCCCCGGCATGGGCGGTCCCCCCTCTTTACGATCCCTCCTCGCATTCTCCCACCTGATCAAACCCATGTACACAAAAGTGAAGAGCATGCCGGCGACGGAGAGGCCGACTTCGACGCTGGCACCGCGGGTGTAGCGGGGCCCTTCGGCGGCGGGGAAGAGGTAGCCGGAGCCGATTCTGGGATTGATTGTAAGTGGGTGTTGATGGATGGAGGGTGGGCATGGGGATGAAGACTTACGCAACAGCTTGTGCAAGCGCAACAGCGAGCGGCACGGCGACGGCTCGTCGGGATTCGCTTCCGGCGTTGTTGGCGGACCAGGTTACGATTAGGGGGGTGCAGACTGTTGTGCAATGGTTAGATGGTTGTTCAATGAATCGGCGGGTTGGGATGTTGGCGATGACTGCTTACCATAATGCCCAGTCTCGGCAAGGATCAAAGCAGCAAAATGAGCAGGCTTGTTATCCGTCGGGGCACCGAGGAAGATGGCGAAACCGACGATCAGGAGCGTCCAGCCGAATTGTGTCGGCCAGCCGCGGTTGCCGAATTTGTCGGAGAGTTTTGCTACGGCTATCATGCACTGGAGAGGTGTTAGTCGTCATGTGACCATCTATAGAGCGTGAGGGGAGGAGCAGGAGAGAGGCAAACATACAATTGCGGCAGAACCGTACGGTGCCAGAGTGGCGATCTGCGCCGTGGCACCTGAGAAACCGTTCTCGCTGAGGAGGGTTGGGAGGTAAGCGCTCAGTGCAGCTCCGGTGATTTGCTGGCACATGTTGATGAGCATGGCTGGATTGAAAAGTTAGCCAAACGATCGAAGAGAGCATGCAAGCAAGGCATCAGCAACTCACGCATGACTTGTGGCCAGCGGTATAATGCACCGCGCGCCTGTTTCCAGTTGATCTCTTTGACTTCGGGGCCCATGCTCATGTAGCGCTCGTACATCACTGGGAGAAGTTAGTTGTGGATTCTTTTTGTCTGCTTCGCAGTGTTGCTTACGGTAGTCTTTCTCTTCGGCCGTGAACCATTTGCATGATGGGATGTCATCCGGTAGCACAATGATCGCGATGATGGCGATCAGCACAGTAGCACCACCTTCGATCATGAAGAGGATCCGCCATGATTCGAGCTTGACGTGGATGAAGGAGACACCGTAGGCGACAATGCCGTTGACGAAGCCGCTGGAAGGTGTTAGACAAGCTCACAATTGAGGGATTGAGACAAGACCTACCCGAGCGGAGCCATTGCCAACCAAACAGCGACGCGAGTGCCCAGCTTCTCTCTTGCGTAGAATCTCGACAGAAAGACTTGGATGAGTGGGGAAAAGCCAGCCTCTGGTGATGTTGTCAGCAGCGTCAACGGAAAGACGGGGAAAGCAATCAACAAACCTCCCAGTCCAATGAAGAACCTGCACGCAAAAGCGCCCGAGTAGTTTTGAACTCCAGCAAAGCACGTTGCGGCGATGCCCCAAAGAAGAGCACAGAAAGTGAGCACCGACACCATGCGTGTACGCTTTCCAAGTAGAGCGAATGGCACCACTGTCCTGTGTTAGCCCAAAGCCCTCTCCGTTCCTGACTTGACGGCGTGGCGAATACTTACTGAAGGGAGCGTAGCTGACGTAGTAGAGCGAGTTGAGCAGCGCGTACGTGTCGCCGCTGGGATCGTTGCCAAGGTCCTTCATCATGCCGAGCGACTTTGCATTGCCCAGGTTGGATTTGTCGAGCGATGAGGCGAGGTAGATCAGAGTCAACAGAGGCATGACGATCAAGTCCAACTGAGGATGGTCAGTACATTGGAACATTACAGACAGCTGGCAACGTCGACGAACCTTGATCATGGTCTTCCGCATGAACTTGGGATCAAACTCCCGCACCACAACCTCCTGCTGCTGGGTATCCTTGTCGGCAGGAGCGGCATTCTCGATGAAATCACCGTCGAGCTTCTCGACCGCAGATATGACTTTGGCCATGGCGGATTGCTTGGGTCGAAGAGGCAGACAGGTGCTTGTCGAGGCTTCGATCTGCTCGGCGAGAGAGAGACAGACGCGAGGCAAGTCCGTTTAAGAAGTCTCAAGCCTTTGCCAAGGCATGTCTCAGCGGCCGGCACATGTGCGCATGGCCCATGTTGTCAGCATCGGAGGTCTTGCGAATGGTTGAGGTGAGCAAAAGGGAGTTCGCCTGTGCAAAAACGCGTGTCTGTCGGGGCCCCACACCGACTCCACGTGCTCCGCGCGCTCCCCATACGGACCCCACGCGCACCCCGTGTGCCAAGTTGCATCGGACATGCGCCGTGCTCCACTCTCGCATGGTCAAAGCATGGTTGCGGCCAATCGGCAGCCTTCTGTCCATTCGAGGATCGCGAACCCACTCTCGTGGTAATTCGTTGCGGCAGTCAAGACACCGGTCAAACCAAGCCTGATACTTCTGACTTTGCGGTGCCTAGTGCATCCCAGCGAGCAGAGTACGTCGCAAGCAAGTTGTGTTCACGAGCGACATCGGTGTGCATTTCCACAATTTTTCGCCGTGTGGTCGTGAGTCGCAGTCAATCGTCGTGGACTTGATGGAATGGCTCGTGTGCGGGCAATAATAACGACAGAGACCCGCCTTGAGCACAAGCGGTATGCTGGTACACGGCGAGTGATGTCCATCGTGTTTAAGCATATGTCGAGAATCTGGGAATTTCTTGCAAGTCGCGAAGACGAGCTCGAGGGTGAGCGGAAGCTGCCGGTCCCAAAATGGGGCTATACATTTTACAAGAATGTAGGCGGGTAGTTCTAACGGACTTCGCCTCGGCTGATTGATCGATGTCGTGAGCCCCGAATGTTGCAGACTGGAGACAATGGCTATCATTGTCGAGGCTCGTCGGTAAGGCTGTAGTGGTTTGGATAGTGGAATGAAGTTTGGAAGGAAAGAAAAGAGATACCAGACTTGACGATATCGATAGAGGAGATTGGAATTTTGAATACGAGGAACCCAGAACTGTAGATCTCACACCTGAACCGAAAAGCTCTCGATCTTTTCGCACACTGTATCAAGCAGCCCCGACGCAGTTTCCGCAGTCAAGATGTGATAGCTCCCGTGAATGCTCAAGGTTAGACTTTCCTTGCCCGGGCGAGCGATGATGAGCAAGCCCGCCATCTCGTACAGCGGATTCTCCCAGCGCTCGAGCCGCCCTGACACGCCGTCGATCTCGAATGTAGGTTTCTCGTCGATGTTCTGGACGGCGAGGAACGGGTCGTGCACGATATCGGCGGGCCAGTCTGTGCATTGACTGACGATGCGGTCCCAGTCGCAAGACCCGACTCCGCCGGCTGACAGGTACTGGTGTTGGATCGAAGCCACCAGCTCCCAAGGCGTCCGCGAAGGGCCGATCCGCAACCGGAAGGGGACAACGTTGATGCAAGGGCCGGCGACGAGGCGCTGCGCCGACGCCCGATGGTTGCGGCCCGAGACCAGCATCGAGTAGACGATGTCTTGGTCTCCGGTCATGTCTGACAAGACCGACGCCCAAGCTGCGCCGATCAGGCTCGTGATTGTCATGTTGGGGGGAGGACGTGGCGTGGGCATGGTCTGCTTGAGCTCGATCTTCCCGCGCACGCCCGTCTCCCTCGCGCGGAGCACACGGTCGTCACAGAGCAAAGGTGCGATGGCGGTAAACTTGCTGCCGCGCAGCAACTGCCGCCAATATTTCAAAGACGCAGCGTCACCATCACGAATCATCTGCAGGTGGAGTGAGAAGTCGGCGGTGGGTTTTACGGGCTGAGTGTGGTACATCTGCAGCAAAGGTTCTAAGATAGCGGCAATGCTGAAGGCGTCATACTGGGCGTGCGACAGGCGCATGATGAGTCGGCAGCCTTGATCCCGATTACGGATGATGGTGAAGCGCAAGGGAAGACCGAGATAGGTGAAGCCCGTCTTTGTGTCTTCGAGGCAGAGGGAATTTGTCTTGTCGTCGAGGTCGGCACACGTGTCGACGACGTCGACGGGCACGTCGGCACTCACATGCACGACTTGCCAGTATCGACCAAGGGCTGGCATGAAGCTTGTGCGTAAGATGGCATTGCAGCCCGGTAGTCTGCGGCAGCTGGCCACCATGTCGTCGACATTAGCCTGGAGCCCGAGGTCGAGATGTTGGTAGTCCAAGCTCTGGGCAGGGCGTGCGAGACCGTCGCGGATGATTGCGCGCTGAGCATAAGTCGGGGGAAGGATGTCGCTGACGTTGCGTCGTTGGGCGAGGGAAAGTGAGGCCAAGAGCGCCTCGCGCACTCGATCGTCCACCAGCGAAAAAGCAGGTGGAGGGGAGGCCGTGGTATGCTCGACAGTGGCACCGGTGGTGGTGGTGATGGCGATAGAGACTCGTGCCAGGGCGGAGACGGTGGGATGGTCAAAGACGTCTCGGACGGTGAACGAGAAGGGCACAGCACCGCCCTGTCGACGGACGTCGGCGACCAGCTTTAGGGCGGTGACCGAGTCGCCGCCGCGTTGAAAGAAATTGTCGTCGACGCCGACAGCGCCGGCCTCGAGGCCAAAGACGCGCTCCCACGCGGCACATAGTACGTGCTCGGCTTCTGTGCTGGGCGGGCGGTGTTGTTGGTGTTTTTGATCTTGACCTTGATCCTGCCCTGGTCTGTTGTCGTTGTTGCTGTGCCCATGTCCATACAGACTGGCCGTTGCAGCGAGACGCCGGCGGTCCAGCTTCCCCGAGGTCGTGGTCGGCAGGACATTGACAGTAAACAAGACTCGCGGGATCATGTATCGAGGCAGACGCTGTTGCAGCTCGGTCACACCGCCCTCTTCCGCCAGCGGAGAGAGAATCTCGAGCGAGCTGGTGGTGAATGTCTTGACTCCACTGCCGCCACCAGTACCAAGCTCGACGAAAGCCGCAAGCATCTCTCCTCCAGCATGCTCCGATTGCAGCAGCACAGCGGCCACACGCTTCGCTCCCGGCACGCATTCGAGTACATGAACCTCGACCTCCCCGAGCTCCACCCTCTGCCCGCCGACGCGCACCTGGCCGTCCTTACGGCCCACAAACACAAGCCTGCCATCCTCCAGGTAGTGTACTAAGTCGCCTGTCTTGTACAGCCGGCCGCGTCTACCAGCCTGCCCAGCCGAGCCTGCAAGTAGCCATGGCGGGTCGTTGATGAAGGCACGCCGAGTCTTGTCGGCGCTGTTCAAGTATCCGCGTGCCAGAATCGGTCCTTCGATCAACAGCTCGCCGACCGCGCCCGGCGGCATCAGCTTCTCGTGGTCTCGCGGGTCGACGACCCATGTGAAGCACCCCACACGCTGTCCTATCGTGTCTGATACCAGATCGCCCGCGCCAGCATCGCAGCAGACGGCCGCGCAGACGGCGCATTCGGTCGGACCGTAGCCGTTGAACAGCCTGGCCGTGCCTTGCCACCCCCCCGCGTCGAAGCGAGAAGCCGCCTCGCCACAGAGCATCAAGCTTTGCAGCCCAGGCACGTCTGTAGGCTGTAGTGTCTGGGCTACTGTTGGCGTCAGCACGGCGAATTTGACATGCATACTACGCATGGCTCCGGCTAGATCGCCGAGGCGCTGGGAATTTGAAGGTGTGCAGACGCAGCCGCCTTGCATCAGCGTCGTGAGGATCTCAAAGATGCTGGCGTCGAACGCGTACGAGGCGAAGTGCAGCACCCGGGAGGCGTTGGAAAGACCCGCTCGTTTGCCGTGGCTGAGGCAACTCGAGGCCGCGGCGCGGTGTTCAAGAACGACACCCTTGGGCGTCCCCGTGCTGCCAGACGTGAAGATGATGTAAGCCGTTTGGGTCGGGTCAACAACGAATCGTTTGTTCTTGTGATCGTCGGGCTCAGAGCCCATGGCGTGTCGCAGGGTCATCGTGGCGTACATCTCGGCAATCGTGGTGCGGTCGACCAACAAGACTGGGCACCCCATGCTCAGAGCCATGTCCTCGTGCGCAGGGGACGTGAGAACGATGCACGCTTTCACTTGATCGAGGATGTTGCGCCTCCGGTCACTCGCCTGTTCTGCATCGAGAGGGACAAAGGCAGCCCCAGCTTTGAGTACTGCTAGCATTGCGACCACTGTCCACATCGATTTCTCAAAACACAGCGGCACTGCCTCCTCGTGTCTGACTCCAAGGTGTCGCAGTCGATCTGCCAAGCCGTCTGAGAATGCTTCCAGCTCACCATAAGACAGCTCTCCATCCCAGCTGCTAATCGCTGGCGCTGTGGGCTGCTCTCTTACTCTGTCGGCGATCACGTCTTGGATGCAGCGAGTCACTGTCTCGGGAGTGTCGTTGTTCCATGCCCACAGCTGTTCAAGATCTTCTCCGGGCAAGCCGTTGATGTCTGCCAGCTTCCTCCCTCCGTTGGAGTGCTCCGCAAGGAGTTCCATCATCGCGCTCAGCTGCCTCAGGAATCGTCTCATCTTCCATGTTGGGATCGTCGCCGTGTCGAAGACAGCCCTCAGCTTTACGGAAGCATGCCTCGAGACGCATTCGATCGTCAAGGGATGTGTGTACATGGCATGCTGAGAGGTAATGTTGCCGATGGGAGATCCCGAAGGCAGGGATCTGCCCAATACAGGCTGTTGAAGATCCGAATCCCCGCTCTCCTCTTCTTGCATAACGAGCAGTGTCGAGGACGCGCAGGCGTTGCGGGCCCCAGTACTAAGCTTGGCGATATCCTGTAGTTCGATTTTCTCGTGAGGGATCATGTCGACTGCTTGCCTCTGCAGTGTCTCGAGGTAGCTTTCAGCCGTTTGCGATCCGTCCAGCTTGATCCTCAATGGCAGCGTCGCGATGGTAGGCGAGTCGTGTGTAGTCACCGTAACACCGAAGACAACATCCTTCTCGCCTGTGTAGCGGCTGATCAGCAGGGCCAGCGCTGCGCGAGCCACCGTCGAAATTCGTGCTGCAGCGTCATCCAGCCTGCCGACGAGTCGGGTCTCGTGTTCAAGGATGCAGTTTACCCGCGCCTGCTTCGTGCACGCCGAGTCGACTGGGAACGACACTCGCTCAATGTCGTCCTCGAAAATGGACTTCCAGTAGGCCTCGGTAGTGGTACTGACTTCTGGTGAGGGGTGCTTGGCCGCGCGGGTTGCAGATCGACGCTGATGTCTAGCAGCCAATGCTTCGCGGTCGATCGCGCCATTCGCGTCCACGGGCAGGGTGTCGAGGACTTGGACAAGGACGGGCACGGCGTATCCAGGAAGCCAGTCCCTTAGCAGTACAACAAGCTCGTCTTGGATCCTGCAATGCAGGCTGCGCTTTATTGGTCGGCTGCTGGATTCGCGCACAGGTCGACGGTCGTGGTCGGTCGGGAATCGGAACTTGACTCTGTCGCCCTGCGTGGGTTGGTGACGGTGGAAAATTGCATCCAGAGCACCGTGGTTCGAGTATTGTCGCGCCCAGCTGAGTTCCGCTCTGAAGCCATGCTCCGCACCGAGTTCTTGCAGATCGGAAACCGACATCGATTGGCAATTCAGCGCTTTGAATTTGGCTTTTGCAATTCAATCTCGGTCTTGTCCGTCCTGGTCGAGACTCTCGACAACGTACCTCTCTAGGATGGTATTTTTGAATGGGATGTTACCCACGGCGATCGTCGCGTTATCTCCGGCACATCCCAATAGCTCCGCGAGAGAATGTTGGTCCAGCTTCTCATCCTGGAAGTCCAGCCAATCACTTTCAGGAACCTCCCGCACCTGATCCTCTTCTCCGCCCGTTGCTCGTAAATGTATGACTGCGGCATATCGGTAGGAACTCAGCTCGTTGCAGGCCTTCATGCTCTTTGGCAGAATCTCCATGTGGTGGATCTGGCCAGGTAAACGGTCCTTTAGCGAGGTGAAGAAGGCGGGATCGACCGTCAATTCTAGATCCAGCCGCTCGATTGCGTCAATTGATTCTTGCAGCACGGCCTTTGTTGTGGCTTCGTCGGTCTTGAACATCGTCCGGCTGACTCGGAACTGGGCGTCCATTGGGAACGAGCGGATGTCGCCGATGAAGATGGTCTGCACGCTACCGAGCTCGGTGATTTCAACCAGAGTTTTGAAGAGGTGGTCTTGGCTTGTGAAGTACTGCAGCACCGAGTTGACGACGACAAGATCGGGGAGCACGGGTCCTGGCAGGGATCTGAGGTCTGCGTCTGTGCCTTCGTAGATTTGCACTGCTTTGCCTTGGAAAGAGGGCACTGCTTTGACGGCCTTGTTCGCAAACGCGACTGCTTTCTTGGAGGGATCGAGACCAACGTAACTCTGCAGCCCTGCGCCTAGATTGAAAAGGATCATGCCGCTGCCGGTACCTATCTCGAGCACATTGCGGGCCGCGCCGCCGTTCAGCAGCGTGGCGATCGTGTCGTCTAGCCACTCGTTCATCTCCGTCTTGTCAAGGTCTCTGCCGTCAATCTTGGAGGTCCAGCCAAGGAAATCTCACCCAAGGTGCGCGTCGTCCAGATCGTCGATCGCGTGGTATGCGACCTCGTCGAAGAGTACGTTCCACATGTCCTGGGACACCTCGGGCCCGCCCGAGTGTTGTTGGTCGGACTCTGCATGTTGCACAGCTGTCTCGTCCACAGTGACAAAGCCAAGAAGCTGCGTCTCTTTGCCTTCCTGCTCGAGTGTGATGACGGCCGCGTCGGCCACGGAGCGGTGAAGTCGCAGGCAACCCTCAATCTCTTCAGCCTCGATCCGACGGCCGTGAGTCTTTGCCTGGCTGTCGGTCCCACTGAGGTGGTCCATCTGCCGAGGAGGTTGTGGAGCTTCGAGATTGCGGAGGTGAGGCTCATGGCACATCGAGTCCCCCGATGCGTTGAGACCAGATGCATCCTGGCGGTGTGGCACAAGAGACGGGCTGCGCCGGGCGCCAAATCCGTCGGTTGCGTTTCGGCTATGTCCTGGTGCGTTGCGGTGCGCGACATGCTCTTCAATGTGCCGAAGCCATGTGCTCACGGGTCTGATCACAGGTATGTGGGGCTTTGGATCACAGCCTTACAGGTGGTATCGCCGCCTGAATCAGGCTGAACCGACAGAGAGACCCTGCCGTGGCCGGAGACGACGGCACAAGTGAGTCGTGACCGCATTTTCCGGAGTGCGTCAAGTGGAAGCATGGTGCCTGGAAGAGCGGCGGGGAAGCGAGGCTGCTGTCGTGATACGTGCCGTTCTCGGTGCAGGGTAGCGTGTGTAACGTCGCCGATGAGGAGTTTTTCCATCTCTCTTGCATGGGTCGGACTATCTTAGCTGCCTGCAGGTCTGAAGATGCCCTTCCATGCGTAGCCAAGACATCTTTTGCATAGTCAGGGCGCATGCACTGTATGGCCAAAGCAGCATCTCGATCCTCCGCCAAAGCCGTACTTGGTCGTCCGTGAACAACTCTGCAGGACTGCCTCGTCCCGCGGGTGGCTTGGTTCGAGGATCTTGGCATCTTGTCAAGCTCACAGCCTGAGTTGACAGACCGTTCGGGGGTGCTTTGGTCCGTCTCACTAGGGTCAGGGTTGGGGTAGTCTTTGCAACCATCTTCATGTCAAAGACACGTTCTCTCAGATGTCATCACTCCAACAATCTCCAATCTACATTGCAGAATGGTGAGGCATTTTGCTCGCATAGGGGATATCCCTCCAACATCACATCCGTTGCCAATGAGGGCCTGATATTGGACAATGAACGTGCTTTGACGGCCGCCTGAAGCACGAGTTTCGGGTTGCAATTGAGGCCAAGTGATCTGCATCGTCTCAAGTCACCGGTCTCAGGGAGCCCATCAATGGCGGTCGAGCAAAGACGCCAAATACCTTGAGCGACTGCTCCCGTTGTTGAGTCCCAGCATCATTGACATCCAGCTCAATATCAAATTCGAACAAGATCTTTGCCAGAGCCAGCCTAATCTCTGCCATGGCGAAACTAGAAGCGCACATTACGTTAGCAAACGACGTCCTTCGTTGTCGCTTTGCAATTGCTGGGTGTCAAACTTACTTCACACCGATGCAAAAGCGAGGGCCCGTCGAGAACGGCTGCGACGCGCTCAGGCTGTCTCCGATACCCTCCGTGAATTCTCCAAGCCAGCGTTCAGGCAGGAACTCGTGCGGCCTGTGAAAGTTCTCCCCAAAGCGGTTCGCAGCACATGTGGGAACGGCGCAAGATGTGCCCTCGGGGGTCCATCGGCCAGCGATGTTCTGGCCGCCTTTGGTGCTCACAAGCCTGGGTATACCCTCAGGAACGGGAGGGAACATCCTGAGGCACTCGTTGATCACAGCTGTGAGATGCTTCAATCTCGACAACACTTCAACGTTGATGTCGTGCGAGGTTTCGAATGCCAGTCTAAGCTCTTGCTGCAATCTGCGCAAGGCGTCCTTCCTCCTGCAGAGGGACCACATGGCTGCTGACAACAACGCAGCAACTTTGTCCCCGCCGCCCATGATGAGGAAGGTCGCATTCGATTCGAGCTCACTCCTGTCCAGAGCACGGCCGTGCTGTTCGAAGCTTAGAAAGGTCGTGAAGATGTCTTTGACAGGGACGGCCGACTCGCGCTCCCGCCGCAACCGTTGCCGGACAACCATGCCGGCGTGCTTGGCCGGCTTGTTGAGATGGGATAAGGGCCTTTTTGGCACCACGGCTTGTATAATCGACACAACACCAGAACGGTTCACCTGCCCGAGCATGGTGCCCATCGCAAGATTCGCTATGATAGCCTTGGTCCAAGGGTGGAGTCTCGTGTGCTCGAGGCAGTGCAATTTCTCGCTGAAGCCAATCTCGCCAGTGATGTCGACCGTGAGGAAGTTGAACCAGTCGCACAGGTTTTGCGACGTGGTGCCTGACGGGGCAGAGTGGGCCGCGTCTCTCAGTCGCGCTGTCAATTGGTCCACGTACTTGACCAAAATGTGCTCCTGCTGGCGAACGGCCACGGGGCTGAACGCGGGAGCTATGATGCGCCTCAGCTGCGAATGAACCAGATCCGACGCCAGCGGGAGAGCTCTGCTCCAGCCTTTCTGTTTCGGCGGCCACACGTTGAAGTCCTTCTGGTTTTGTTTCCTCCCGGGTAGCAAGCCGTAGATGTCTTTCCACGCGTCGGCTTGCGAGAAGGCAAGTTCGTCTGGCGCAACGCGTACGATGGGGCCGTAAGTCTCGAACATGTCGAGTACCTCGCGGTAGTACGTGCCTCGGAACTTATGGTACAAGTAAGGTAGGCGAGAAGCTGCGCTCGTTCGCGGCCCGGGAAAATGGCTCAAAGGATGGAAGCAGATGTTGCGTATCGCAACTCCGGCTGCGACAAGTGTTACCTATGCCTAGTGTCAGTTCTCATCGTGACGAACGTTCCTTGGAAAAGCTTTGATGCTCCAGTCCTTCGCACATACCCCGAGGATGCACACCTGCAGCAACGAAAGACTTTCTGAAAACATGGTCGGCGGAAATATCTGGAGAGAGGATCACGTTTGGATCTCTTGCGGTGGGAGTTGACAAGTTGTCGGGAAACGATTGTGATTGTATAGTTGACAGTGCGCATTGCGCGGCGACCCTGAAGCCTGGCCACAGTTCTCATGGACTGACGATTGGGAACAGGTATTCCGAGGCTGCGAAGCAGCCCCAAGCCGCCAGGCGTGGATCCCATGTTTCCTGTTGTGGTGTGGTGCATACTGTAGTGTGATGCATGCAAAGGTGGAAGCTCGGCCGAACGATACCTTACGATACGATTGGATGGTTCCCGTCCCGGTCCCGGTCCCGTAGTCTTGGCACGTGCTTGGCTGCGACATCACGCCTCCAGACTTCTTCTGACTGTTCGTCAACATTGCCCAGGATATGAACATGGATCGTGACTACGCCCGATCACACACGCCAAACCTGAAGATCGGCTGGACCGAGTATGTGGGCCATGCACGACAGCAGAGGCCATGCACAACTTTGCCAACGGGGTCCCTGTTGCACAACATGGGCATGCTGTGACCAGATCTGACCTGCAGGATTGGGAACCTAACTGTATTCCGCCAGTTCGGATAACAAGGCTTGACCACAGCTGTCACCTTGCGTTTACTGTATCCGGAAGATCTTTCCTGAGAGGCTGACTACGGTTCTTCGCAAGCATAGTCTTTGATCGAGATGAACACATTCAAGACGGTGACCACAACTCCAAGCACTCCTTACATCCTGTTTTTCAGTCCTTGCAGCATCTCTGTTCTCCTCACCATGTCCACTTCCCATCACTGTGACAATGAGGAGCGATTTGATCATCTCTACGACTCCACTTCTGAGCTGGTCGATGTCTCCGACAGGGATCTTTCAGGACTTGGAAACGGCCTGCGCCTGCGCCGTCACAAGGCCGAAGCAGCAGAAAACACCGCCATTCACGAAGCACGAGCCGATTGGAGACGATACATCGGCCCAATCGACACATTCGCGGATGCAAACCCATACGATGGCAATTTCGTCGCGCTGGTGCTCCCCTTCACAAGACTTGACCGCGTCGAGATTTCGGCATACTTCATGGGATGTAAGAACACATCAGCTTGTCCAAATCGGTCACATTCATTGACAATTGGCAGTCGCTTTCTTGTACGAGTATATCTGCGAGTCTGCGAACCAAAAGCTGGCAGTATGTTATTGATCTCACAGCTTGCAAGTCTCAGCACAACTAACGTGTCTCGGACAGATGGATCCCACGAGTGACGGTCTGGTTCTCGAGCATCCCGATTCTGTAGCAGGAGCAAAGCAGATGCAAGCAAAAATTATCCTCGGCCTTTTCGACATTGACCAGGCCTGCGGGCAGCGCATTCTTGAGAAGTGGAGACTGGGCATCTCCGTCACACGATCAATGAAAAGGGAGAAGAAATTTTTCAAGTCGCTGGAAGAGTATTTACCTTGTCGGAGTCTCGATACCGGCGCTCCGTGAGTCTTCTCTGGCGGGCACGAAGCTGTTGTGTAAGGATTCTGGCTGATCTCTATAGGTTTGTCGAGGCCATCATGCTCTTCGGCATGGGCATTCGGCTTACCGAAGACGACGACGCAAGTCTCAAGGAGGTGGTAGCGCCTGCCCACGCTGCCCTGGGACTGGCCAACGATTACTTCTCTTTTGACAGGGAGTATGCGGAACGCATCGACCAGCAACCCATGAGTGGGCTTGTGCAGGAGCCCATGACCAACAGTGTTTGGCTATGCATGGGATGGCATAGCCTGAGCATTGAAGACGCCAAGACCTTTGTTCGAGATGAGACTATGCGACAGGAACGAGATTTCGCAGCACGCAAGGCAGTGTTCATCTCCAGCTCACAATGTACCGACAGCACCCAGCAGTGCTTGGACGGTCTATCCCAGATGATCATCAGCAACATTGTGTGGAGTCTGAGGTGTCCGCGATATCATCCGCTCCTAAGATACGATGCAAATGCCGGCGTCGAGAACCAACTGCTGGCTTTGTCGCAGCCTACCTTCGACGACGTCCAAGCAGCGTGCTTGCAGAGGACTTACACAACGCCTCCACTGCCTGATTGTACGACTACACCAGGAGGCATCGACACTCCCATGGAGACCAGTCCTTCGACGCCGCAAGAGGCAGGCACGACGGACAACACCGAACCAGTAACGTCAGAGAAAGCCATCCTTTCATTCCACTCGGCAATGCACAGCCGGGCTGTCCTCACGGACGAGGTGGCAAGGGCTCCATTCGAGTGGTGCGCCAGTGCACCGTCCAAGCAATTTCGGGCATCGTTGATCGACGCGCTCAACATCTGGACAAACGTGCCCCTCGTGCCACTCAATGTCATCGAGAGCATCGGCAGTCAGCTACACAACGCGTCTTTGTTACTCGACGATATAGAAGACCGCTCTCCACTTCGCCGCGGACGTCCCGCCGCGTACACTGTACTCGGAGTCGCAGAGACCATCAACTCGGCCAATTTTGCCATCCTCGAGGCAACACGTCAGGCGCAGGATCTCAACAGCCAGTCCTCTCTCGTCTTCCGTAGGCGTATGCGAGAGCTCTACATCGGCCAAAGCTACGACATTCGCTGGGCACGTCACAAAACATGCCCATCGCTGGAAGAATACACAGCAATGATCGACGGCAAAACCGGAGGTCTGCTGCACCTCCTTGTGGATCTGATGATATCCAATGCCGCCACTCCCATGCCCTCGTGTCATTCGTCAAAGCTGGAAGAGCTCCCCACGCTCATCGGCCGTTTGTTTCAGATCCGCGACGATTATCAGAACCTCAACTCGCTCGAGTACGAAAGCGCGAAAGGCTTCGGCGAGGATTTGGACGAGGGCAAGTACTCGTACCCCATGGTGGTAGCCCTGTCCCTAGAATCACGCTCGAAGAGACTGATCGAGAGCATTCTTGCTGGGCGCGAGCCGTCGGTTGGCCTTAGCAGGGCGTTGAAGCTGGTCGCCAGAGACGAGATGAAAGCTTGTGGAGCGTTCGCTGCAACTGTGCTAGCGATCAAGGAATTGGAAGCGGAGGTTCTCCGACGAATCGATGCGATCGAAGTGGCCCTGAAGGAGAAGAGCTGGGCTCTGAGATGGCTGATGAAGTCACTGAGTATATAGTAGCACAGGTCTTCGCGGGACAGGATCAAGGCAATGTCAGGTGTCGTTTCCAAACCACTTTTCACCCATTCGTTCAGCCTTGCCGTCAGATCGCTATCGCATACCATTGCTCTCGCCAGGAATGACAATCTCTAATCGCTTTAGATGTTCACACATCGCCTGATTGCTGAGACGAAATGTCTTGCGTGCAAAGAGTCGCTGCATGGGAAAGAGTGTCAGTCTTTTCGCCATGCACAATTCTGTTTGCAGTGATGTGTTGCGACCATGAATGGGTAATACATGCTGATCCGCTCACGCCAATCGAGCCGCGGACATGTTGGCTACCTCTGAGCTCGGCGCCAATATGCGGAAGACAGCATGAGGTTCTGCTTGCATTGTGTGGCGCCTACTTGGCAGTGGTCCAGGCCGAGCAAGCCTACATGTAGCAGATCTAGGCGATGTACGACCTCTGTTCCGCCGCTAACTTGAAGAAGACAATGCGATTATCATTGTTGCGGCATCGAGAGCCGGACTCCAGTACTCGGCGACCGGCGTACAGCACCATGTTCCAGGCCGAGAAGCTACGATCTGCGTTGCCACCGCTAACTTCAAGAAGACGATGCAACATCGAGAGCCAGACTCCAGGGCTCGGTAGCCGGCTTACTGTACAGCACTATGTACCCCGGGCAAAGAAGCTAGGCCCCACGGTGCCACAGCGCGCCATGCATATTGATCGATCTGCAATGTATCCTCCTTGTGGCATAACGCTCCTTGTGGAAACTCCATGAGGGCGCAAGACTCCCTGGTGGTGTTTGCCTTACAGGACCAATTGTCATATCGAATCTACAGTAGCGTGACATCCTTGCTCAACACCCCAGCGTCTTTAGCTCTCGATCAGATGCTTTTCCATCTCTCCTGGAGCTCTCCGCGACGCGATTAGATATCTTCACGCAGCAGAGACGATAGCTAGATCTCAGCTCGCCACATGTCTTACTGAACACTAACCAATGTCTAGTGATTTACACAGGCCACTGAAGCCTCGATCGATCGACGAACGGCTATCATCCACGAAGACATATAACATCGTACTGGACGTTGGATGAACGATCATAGCAATGAAGGAATTCATATTGGTTCATGTTGCTAATCTACTCGGCGCAAGAACTGATCCTCTCACGACTGAGCTCAAGAGCGACAAAGCCCAGTAAACAATTCATCAGGCCGCTGTGTTGGCATCATGTCACGCTCACATCCTCCTGCTTGAGCTTTGCTACTGCCACTGGGGCCAACAGGTCAAAGAGTGAAACCGACTGTGTTCGATACTGCAAAAGCTGGAAACCACTTCGAGGTGAAGCTGATCAAGGAGCTCACATGGCACAAGCTTTGAGATGCCTCGGGGTTAGTCCGTCGAGGGTCGCTCAAAGACCCTGCTTCTTGAGGTATCCCTTCGCATGCGGGTCATCGATGTCGTTGACAGTGGAGCCAGCGGCGGTCTTCAAGCCCGCGAAGCCGCACGCGCCGTCGTGCAGCTTTTTGTGCTCCAGGCTCTCCTCGAACAGGAAGGTGATGGTGGAAGTCACGTCGCCGCTCCTGGTCTTGAACACGATGTCGACTTCCTCGTTGGAACGCTGGAGCGAACTGGTGCTTGCGTCCTCGAAGTAGAACCAATCGTCACCTGCGTGAAAGAAGCGATTGATCAGCATGTGACCCTTTGCAGACTGCAGCGGCACAAACTTCGCCGTGTCACGTACCATTGATGTCGGCGAAAATGTGATCTTCGGGGGTACTGTCACTCGCAATATCGGATCGGGAGCCACTGGAGAATCCATGAGACTGGACCTCGAGCATGCCGCTCTTGACTGCAATCAAGCTGTGGGTCCGATCAGTCATGTGCTCGGAAAGCTGTCTTGGGCTCGCGGAGCTCACGCTGGCTTGTATGCTTCAGAGAACATGGCTGCTATGTTGCCGTTGGAGGATCTAAACTCGGTTCCAGGTGCCAAGGTGAAGACTTGGACAGAAGATATAGTGTTCTGGTCTGCAATGGCGAGTTGGCTGACAGCGCCCGATGTCACAGAAGCGGTCTTGGGGATGAAAGTTCCGATCTCCCAACACTCGATGGTAGCGGCACCGTTTTCATCGATGCGGTACGCGGTCGCTCTGGACTTCTCGGCGAGCTCGCCGCCGGTTTCGCTGTCTGGAAGAGTTTCCATGTCAGCGTTTGCAGATTGCACGACGTTCGGCGTGGCCTCGTTGTCCGACATACTCTTCATGCCTTTGCGACCGCTCACTCGCGCCGTGGCCAAGGCAGTGAGCCCTAGCAAGGTGACGGCCTGGAAATGCATGTCGAAGGTGATGTTGGTGTGATCTTGGAATGATGTGGGATAGCAGATCAGGGTGATGAGGAATTGATGACCAGGTTGCCAAAGACGTGCTGCCTAAGGCTATATATGTGTGTGCTGTATCCAACCCGAGGAGTGATTTCGTCACTTGATGCTTGCCCTGGGGACCTTGAACATGTCGCGTCACCTTGAAGATCGATTGGAATATCGACAAGTGATGAAGCGCCACCGGCGCCTCAGCTGTGGCGTAATCAGGCCATTCATTAGACGCCGTGCATGGCCTGAAAGTTGATGGTTTTTGCAGATCTAGACGAGCCGGGACTCGAACATCGACTTTGCCGCGCGTGCAACCAGGAAACCGGGATACCGTCATAGAGTGACAACACCATTGCAGCATGAAAATAGCACAAAATGGTGCAGCAAGCAATCGATGTCGATAGTGTTGCATGTTTCAATATTACATGCATGCATGCTCTTCTGTCGATCATAAGCCATGCCTGCCCAGCCTAGCCTTGCACCGCTTGCTCATTCTACATTCAGTAATTGCCCAAGATCTAGGAGATGGAGCAACTTGCATAATGGACCAAGGATGTGCTAGGCAGCACACTGTACTTCGCCGCTCTGGGTCATACTGACACCAAGATTCGGCTTGTTCCTGGGCTCGACACTAGCGGGAGTCGTCGGCATCAGCTTATTACCTTACTCGGCCTGGTGGCGGGTTCTCTTAGCCTACATCGCCTCTTCATTGCTGGACAGAGCCATAGAGGAGTCGACTTGATAGCTTAGGATGGTCCGAGGATATGTCGGAGTCAAAGGGAAGTACACCCATCGACGACTAGACATTCGCATGAGCTTTCCACGCCTGCCGGTGAGAGGAACTCAAACATCGTAGAGCTAGCTCGGAGGATCCCCTAAGCAACCTTCACAGTCCGCGGTAGAGCGTCGTTCAGTTTGCTTATGAAAGCTTCCCGCTTAGTACTGTATTCCAGCGGCCAGTGTCCGAAAATGTAGTTCGTGATGATTCCCTAGATCACATCGAAGCATCTTCCGAGCAGTTGATGTCTATGTAGGTGACGACCTTGTAGTTGCTCGCTAGGCCATTGACGAAGAAGTTTACCCCGATTCCGCTCTGGTAGCATTTGTTCGGCTCGGTGACCTTGACCAAGCTAGCACTGCGGCATCGCCTACCGGTATAAGTTGTGACGTCGACGCCGTCGGCTTCTTATCTCGATTCGATGAGATTTGGATGGTCTTCCGGCACGAAAGGGGCATCTTTGGCATTCTCCCAACCGATCTGTCTCCAATATTCCTCCTCGGAGATCGGTCTTTCGAAAGCATCGTGAAATCGGGCGGTAGGTACTCCGGCCTCTCCAGGCAAGCTAGACTGGCGTCTCCATCATCGAGCTCTACCGATCCAGTTTCACCACCATCTTCCGCCAAAGTCGTTGCGTTACGGCTCACAAGATCCGATTCCCTAGGATACATACATTTTGTCAAGCCGGCAAAGGCCGACAGTCCACACGAATACTAGAGAATGCATCCGGAGAATAGCAGCCGCTCGCATTACTCAAAACGGGTATCATGTCGAACGGGTCTTCCTCACAAGCCTGGTCCTTGAACGATACGACTTCGCAATCGCTTGGGAGAGAGTTCACGAATATGCTCAAACCCTGCACGCCGCGGTAGCAGAAGCCACTCTCCGTGATGCGCGCGAGAACATCGCCGTCGCAACCCACCTCCGGATGAGCCAGGAGGGGGACAGCGGCTTCTTCGTGTCGGCTTTCTCGCGTTCTCTATCCCGTGCGAATGGAATGCCGTGCTTCTGCTCGTAGTCGACTCGGCGGAAATATTTCCCTTCGGATATCGGTTTGCCCAGTGCGTCGTAATAGCCAGAAGGTAGGTAATGCGGATCGGTTCTGGGTTTTTGAGTGTCGTCCGCAGCATGGGGATGGTTGGGTCTTTGGCGGAGCTGGTCATGGCGTCCATCGCTGTGGTGTATGGGTTTTCTGGAGAACAGGGCGTGCCTCGTATTGTCATCGACAGACTCCAGCGGTATGGCTTGGCTTCGACATTGCAGAGCAACGGCGTTTCTGGGGCTTCCCAGCACGCCCGATTGTTGAATAAGGCTGAAAGATGCCGCGGAGGCGAGTGTCAAGAGATGCATGTCGAGATTTGATCGTGCAGCGGGTGAACTTGGTGTCAATAGCTCGAGGATGCGAAGTGTTCGGACTTTGCAGGTGAGGAACCAGAAGGTGAGGGGCAGCGATCTGCAGGAACAGTGTCTCAGAGACGATGCCAATTGGGTCCGGCATACAATTTGTAACGGTCGCAACAAGAAAACAGCGCAGTATGTAGTCTCCGCGGGCCCCTTCATCTTCATCTTCACTGCGACTAGAATTAGTATTTGAATCAGTAAAGAAGCCAAGAACACAGATGTGGAATCTTGGTATGCTCTACCATGGCTACCACTCCTCACAGGATTCCTGTACCATGGTTAAGCACACCGCTCAGGATGCAGTTGGCTGTAGAGGTGTTATAACGCCCAGACGGACGGATGCACTGAGGTGCAGGATTCGTCACGTGACGACAGAGCACGGGTCATGTACCTGCAGACTGCTCTGCTGCAGTCTGCTCTGCTGCTCTGTTGCTCTGTATGCTCTGCTGCTCTGTGGATACAGAGCAGAGTGTAGGAACGGACGAGTCTCCTTAGTATATAGGACAGTTAGGTTTCTATCTTTCATAGGAGCCTCGTGCTTAACTCATGTATCGAGAGCAGTGATTACAACGAACCGTGTTCATTGTTCCAACCACTTCTTCCCCTGCCTTCGTCAACCCTTGGTTTAACCCGATCAACCCAGCGGCATTCCACCCCCGTTACAAGAGGTTGGAATCCGAAGATACCTGCATCTGAATGATAAGATGCCTAGCATTCAATGGCCAGACGGACAGTTGCTAGGTAGTAGCCTAACCAGTCAAGCTCCCAGTGCGTAATTGCTGCCGCCTCAGCAAGGGGTAACGAAAGAGCTCTACCTTCCAAAAGAGGAGATTGTGAAGTGAGTAACAATTTGTGGCTGAGATATGCGGTATCTGCAGCTTGCAGAAAGCTTTCATGGCTGCCGGTGAAGGAATTTGGACGTCAAAGAGCTGACCCGGAGGATCCCTCATATAATCGTCACAGTCCGCAAAGGAGCTTCATTCAGTTTGCTCATGAAAGCTTCCCTCTCAGTGCCATTTCCAGTGGCTAGTGTCCGAAAACGTAGTCCCCAAAGCCGATGCGTCGCATCACTTCCGATCCCGGTTCGACAGGATCCAACAGCAAGTACGGAATACGATTACTCTTGTAGCGAGAACCAATGACAAGTGCATAATCATTTGTCGGCTTTTGGTGGTCAACGAACTCCAATGTAGCGTCCGGTCCACGATGATCAACGATGGTATCTCCGTCGCTTTCGACCCCAGTACCGCGCGGACACATCGTGCGCTGCGACAGGTGCCCTGTGATCACGATCTCGCCTCCGGAAACCGACCCGCAGGGTGAGGATCCAGCAGATTTGTGGACGATAGCGAGGCGCTCGAGGGTGCTGTACTTCTTTTCGTCGTCCTCGTTAGGTCACCGTTGTACGGCGGAGTCTCGAGAGGCCCGAGACCAAGACGGGGACACACTTGCGTCCTGGCGCTGACTGGCATAGGCTGAACGATTGCGATTGAATTCATCGCGTCCGCTCCAGTTACGCACAAGGTCGCCATGCTTGTGATTGGGAATGCAAAGTTAGTTCACCTTTGCAAACACCTAGCAATTCCCGAAGAAGAACTGAGTGTGAAAGACTGGAGGGGTCCACCATCCTGGAAAGTTGGAGGTACAGCAGGCTGCTGCCTGGAGCAAGAAGTCCATTTGAGCAAGAGGATACCGTAAGGCTTCACTTATATACTAGCAGGCTACCTTCCAATCATGGACACCGCGTGAAGTCACAAGACTCATCGGTGCGGAATCCTTTGCCTCGACAGTGCTGACAGGCTCCGTAACAGTCTAGCTCACGCTTGGTTGATGAGGATCACGGCTTGGGTGGTGAGGTATTGCCTAATCCGGCCGATGGTTCAGTTGTTGAAAGACTCATCAGACTATGGCTTGAGCTCGACTGACGACTGATGAGGTTAGTGTTATAGACGGCGGAACAGGCTGCGGAGTGTTTTTATTCGATGTTGAGGCGTAAAACAAGACAAAGTATTCGAAGTATTTCGACGCGTCCGAATTCGGGAGGTGTGTTTTTGCGGCGAACCCAGTATTCTCATTGGTTAATGTCACTAGGGTTAGGGCTGGGGTTAACTCTTCCATCCATTGTCTCTGTCGACGTCTAGGACTTACAACCTTGTTCCTAATGCTATACCTTAATAAGCCTAATTAAGCTAGCCTATTGATATATAGTAACGCGGTATAGCTAGTATATAGTACCGTTAGAACTAGTTAATCTTAACCCCTAAGTATAAAGTCTATCTATCTTAGTATCTCTATAGGCTTATTATATAAGTAGTTATAAGTAATATACCCGGATATCCCTACCTCTATATCTATTATTTAACTTATTATAATACTAGCTATCTTAGTTCTTATAGTATAGCTTACTATCTATAGCTCTTCCGAGCCTAGGAAGAATCTTTATAAAGCTAGAGTCTAGTCTTATAATTACTCTTATTTATTAAAGGACAATTAGACTAAGAATAATAGTAATAACAACGTACTATATAGTACTCTAGGAATCTTCGACAATTACCTATCATTAGCCCTCCGATTAGAGTCTAGTAGATAATAGTAATAAGACCGAAGGCGATATGCTATATAGTCTAGGGATTTTCGACGAGCCGTTACTAGTACTCCGAACGGAACATAACTCGCCTGCGTAAAGCCCGCTCGTAGATAGATAACAGTCTATGCGGGCGTGTCCAGGGTGCAGGACTGAGAGCAGAAGAATGTTGTTTGCAGGCGTAAGAAGAATGAAATCCTCCTTTCTGTCTGGAACATCGGAACGCTTACATAAGCTGATACGAGACTCTTGCAAGGAAACTCTCTAAACGAAACTCGTACATGTACGCAATCGAATTTCGATCCGCCGTCAGCACTTCGCTTTCCTTATGGAAGCGTCTTCGGACTTAGACGGAGATGTGGTGGCCAAGATCGTCGCCGCTGCTGAGATGGCGACTTATATCATTTCACGGGGGTACGATGGACGCTGACGGATCGGCTAACTCACTATACAGCATGATTCCAAGTTGCTTGTAGGTGTAAGAAGGACGAAACTCGCCCGAAATGCGATGGTTTTGATCTGCGACGATAACCATGTCGCATCTCCGAGCCAAATCCATCACGTCGTCGTTTTCGCCCCCAGGTTTTCCCCAACCTCGGCCTGGAAGCACTGATGTCGCTCTCGGTATAAGCAATGGCTTGTGATGTCGTACGGCTCAAGCCGGCCTTGAGATCCTCGTTCCCTTTCGTCCTACAATCTTTCATCTGACATCTGCCTTCCTTCTACTTTCGCTCACGTCTTGCTGTATACCATTACACGACCGACTCGCACGAAACACACGCATTCCCAGTTACTCTCACCCCAAAACCACGACAATGGCGTCAATCGCCCGCACACTGAGGCCTCTTGCGAGAGCCGCCACCTCCACAGCCCCTCTGCGCACCACCGCCGCTCGCACACCTCTTGCAAGATCACTCGCAGCGTAAGTCATCCGTCGAAGCACCTCACAGCCACCCACCCACTCACCGCAACAATCCACAGATCAAGATGCCTCTCGACCACCGCCCGAAAGTCCTACGACACCGACAACATCACCACCGAAGGCGAGCCCTACGACCTCTCAGCAATGCTGCCCACACCCATCACACACTTCAGCGAGATCGAGCAAGCCATGGCAGACGCAGTCTCAAAGTTCGCCAACGAGGACATCCTCCCCAAAGTCCGCGCAATGGACGAGGCCGAAGAGATGGACCCCGAGATTGTGGAAAAGGCCTTCGAGCAGGGCCTGATGGGGATTGAGATCCCCGAGAAATACGGCGGCTCAGGAATGAACTTCACCGCCGCGATCGTGGGAATCGAAGAGCTGGCAAAAGTAGACCCCTCAGTCTCGGTCATGGTCGACGTCCACAACACGCTGGTCAATACCGCAATCCTAAAGTACGGCTCCGAGGCGCTCCGCAAGAAGTGGCTGCCCCAGCTCGCCACCAACACCGTCGGTTCGTTCTGCCTGTCCGAGCCCGCTTCAGGATCAGACGCCTTCGCGCTCAAGACCAAAGCCGAGAAGACGGCCGACGGCTACCGCATCAACGGCAGCAAGATGTGGATCACCAACTCCAAGGAAGCCGGCTTCTTCATCGTCTTCGCCAACTTGGCGCCCGAAAAGGGGTACAAAGGCATCACCGCTTTCGTCATGCCCAAAGACACCAAGGGCCTGACAATCGCAAAGAAGGAGAAGAAGCTCGGCATCAAGGCTTCCAGCACCTGCGTCCTCAACTTCGACGACGTCGACGTCCCGCACGACGCGCTCCTCGGCGCGGAAGGCCAAGGGTACAAGTACGCCATCGGCCTGCTGAACGAAGGCCGCATTGGTATCGCCGCTCAAATGACCGGCTTGGCTTTGGGAGCTTTCAGCAACGCCGCCAACTACGTCTGGAACGACCGCAAGCAGTTCGGCTCCCTCGTCGGCGAGTTCCAGGGAATGCAGTTCCAGCTTGCGCAGGCCTACACCGAGATCTGTGCCGCCAGAGCTCTCGTCTACAACGCCGCGCGCAAAAAGGAGGCGGGCGAGGATTTCGTGCGCGACGCTGCTATGGCTAAACTCTATGCCAGTCAGGTTGCGGGCAAGGTCAGTGGGCAGGCGATCGAATGGATGGGCGGCATGGGATTCGTGAGGGAGGGGCTGGCGGAGAAGTACTGGCGGGATAGCAAGATTGGGCAGATTTACGAGGGCACGAGCAATATCCAGCTGAGCACGATTGCGAGGTTGACGCAGAGGGAGTATACCAAGTGAGGGGGATGGCGTGTGGTGTTTTATGAATGGTATGTTTGTATGTTGGGTAGAATTTACTGAGAGAACCTTTCTACAGGATAGCGATCCTTTTATTGAGATTTTGGAACATCGAATGAATTGGCTGTTAATTACTATCTCTGGTCTCTTGACAAGGACACCTGCAAACACTGCACTTGTTACTAACGTTGGTCTGTATAGTCGATTCATCGGCGTCCATCGAGCTACTGCGAAAGCCGCAATGCTTCCTCCATAGCGAGGTGCACTCTTGCCGCATATTATTGCTTCCCAAGTCGATTTAGCCGTGGGAGCTGATTCCGTCCAAGCCCGCAACGAACTGCGGACAAGCCGAAAAACAAAATCGCTTCATGTCTGCTCCGTTTTCGGCAACGAGAGCATAGGCGACGGACCGGCTATGCAAGTGCGATTTATCCGTTCGATATGGGGGTGATCGCCAAGGCAGGAAGCGATACACTAAGTCAATCCCAACACTTGCGCAATTGAGATTACATAGGTCCTCCGCGCTCTTTCTGTCTCTTGGCATAATCGCCTATGCACTTGTTTACATTGCGGCGTTGAGCCTTCAGCCTCTAACAGAACCCATGTTCCACGCCTGCATACGCGACTTCTCGCCTACTCAGCATGCCTAACCGAGCTCGCCACATCTCGGATGCCAGGCGATGGAAGTAATCAAAATGTCGCCGTCCGCAATTCTTCACCTTTCGGCCTGCGCCTGACTTGATCTTCCTTTCTCATTCAAGTCTTTCCACTCGTTCCATAGACAATCGACATCATGCGTTTCAGCGGCGTTGCCCTTTCGGCTCTGCTCACCTCACAGTTCACTTCTGCAGCCCCGACCATCGATGCCGAAGTCGCCATCGCCGACCTGGCCAAGCAAGCCTACGACAAGACCCGACAAGAAGTGACCTCGACGCCGAAACGATCTCTGGGTGGAAACAGCTGCTCCCTCCGTAATCTGCGTGTCCGCCGCGAATGGGGAACTCTGTCCAAGAAGCAGCGCAAGAGCTACATCAAAGCGGTCAAATGCCTCCAGTCAAAACCAGCCCTCACCCCGTTGACAGTGGCATCTGGCGCCAAGACGCGGTTCGATGATTTCGTCGCGACGCATATCAACCAGACAATGACCATCCACTATACGGCGAACTTCCTGTCGTGGCACAGGTACTACACCTGGCTGTACGAGGAAGCGCTCCGCGAAGAGTGCGGCTTTACGGGCGATCAGCCGTACTGGGACTGGGCCAAGACCGCCAGCCATGGCTTGCTAAACAACCCCATCTTCGACGGCAGCGAGACTTCCATGAGCGGCGACGGCGCCAGCATCCCCCACTCTGCGAACGCGACTCAGATTCTTCTTGGGGCCGCGCAAGGGCTTCCACCGATCTACCTGCCTCTCGGTAATGGTGGTGGTTGCGTCAAGTCGGGGCCTTTCGCGGACTTTGAGGTCAACCTTGGTCCTGTAGCTCTAGATCTCCCAGGTGGTGCGATCAACGGTCCTCCGAGTGGGAATCCGCTGGATTACAACCCGCGCTGCCTGAAGAGGGATCTGTCCCAGGAGATCAACAAGCAGTATGCGAACGCGACTTCAGTGCTGGATCTGATCCTAAAGTCGGGCACCATCTACGACTTCCAGATGACGATGCAGGGTGTGCCTGGCAGTGGTAACGTAAGTATAAAGGCTCCCGACCTTGTATCATGGGCGAGCATACCGCAAGCTACAATGCTAATCCATGGACTTCTAGATCGGCGTCCACGGCGGCGGCCACTACACCCTTGGCGGCGACCCGGGCAGGGACGTCTTCAGCAGCCCCGGTGATCCCGCTTTCTACCTGCACCACGCCAACATCGATCGTGTGTGGTGGATCTGGCAGATGCTGACTCCGATCGAGCGTCAGTTCACCGACAAGGCTATCGCTGGATCGCGGACTTTCTTGAACGATCCTCCGAGCGCGAACGGTACACTGGACGACATCGTGGAGTTCGACTACGCTACCGGCCCACCAAGACCGATCCGTGATCTGATGTCGACGGTCAGAGGGCCATTCTGCTACATATATCTGTAGGCATGCTAGTTAGCTGATTGCATCACTGCATACTTAGTTCCCTCAACCAACCAACAGAGAAAAAAATCTGGATTCTTTGCATTTGCGTTTATGTTCTATTTGCAGCTGAAGGTCCGGTGGTGAGCTCCATTTCATGATCATCAAATATCTATCGAAGGCGAATGTGAAGGTATATTTCATTTTCAACCTCACCGTCTGTCTTCCTGCCTGAGGCATCAACTCTTCAACACCCAGCCAGGTCAAAGCTCAACACGATCCCGCAGACTTGACACTCTATTTGAAACTCTCCTAAACCGCAACCGCAGCTTCTCCGCGCCCGAAATAACAAACAATCCACTTTCTAGCGAGAGAGTTGTATGGGATATATTGACCGCGTTCTAGAACCTACACAAGCACTCATTTATTTGCTTGGGAAAAGCTTTTCTCACCTCGTATACCGGGTCCGACGGAATTCTACCTTGCAGTCTCATCTCTCGAGAGTCCGATGCTTTCACCTCCTCTTGTGGGAGGAGATTGCCCAGTAACACAAAGTGGAGGCTGCGGTCAGTGATACCCAGCATGTAGGTAGGTATATATATTCCTGCCCTCATCCCATTCCCATGCCCTACTTCCCTCTCCCCAAAGCCCTCATTCACATTCTCACTTCATCCTCCAACCCTACTCACCAAGTCACTCTTTCAACCACTCCATTCATTCAAATCAACAAACATGCGCTGGTCGCTTTCTACTTCCGCCGCTGCTTCGGCGGCTCTCTTCGTCCTCCCCGCTCTCGCGGCCATCACCCCCGAGATGACCATGGACGAGCGCTACCTCGTCCGCCGCTCGCTGAACACGGGCATGGGCACTCGCTACGGCCTCGACTGCACCGAGGAGGACTGCTGGCAGCAGGGCGCCTGTGCTTTCACCGACTACACCCTCCCGTCGTCGGTCGATGGCTCGACCTGCGTGTCCCAGGATATCTGGGACAGCTCTGCCCAGTGCGGTGGCTGCATTAGCGTGTCCTACAAGGGCAAGACTATTACTGTCATGGTATGTTCTCTCCAGATTACGACGTGTATCTTTCCAGTCCATCGTGCTAACACCGAATACAGGTCACCAACAAGACCGGCGGCGACAAGAACCACCTCGACATGACGCCCGCCACCTGGTCCAAGCTGACCAACGGCCTCTCCGCCGGCGGCGTCGACGGCATCGAGTGGGAGTTCGTCAAGTGCCCCATCACCACGCCCCTCGCCATCCACATGCACAAGGGCGCCTCGCAGTACTGGTTCGCGGCGACCGTCGAGAACGCCTCGCGCCGCACCGAGTCGGTGCAGGTCAGCGTCGACCAGGGCAAGACCTGGATCAACACGACCCGCAACACCAACAACTTCTTCGAGGCCGCTGATCCGTTGACGGGCAGCTCGGCTTGGGTCAAGCTGGTCAGCCACACTGGTACTGAGGTTGTTGTCAAGGACGTTGAGCTCAAGTCGGATAGCGTTACTAAGGCTACTACCAACTACGCGTAGGCGAGTCGGTTCTTGGAGCCAAGAGACAGGTCAACTGTTGCAGTGCTCTTGACCTCTTTCGCGTCTTGACAAAGGGCTCGATGCCTTTCTCTGATCGGCATTGACTTGATTCATTCCTCGTCTATGGTTCCGAAGACAGAGACGAGCCAGAGTAGCGGTACCAAATATCAATTTTCCGCAACTCACAAAACCCTCATTATTCATCCTCCCCAGTTCATACAAGCTCATCCAGTCAAGATCATCATCCAAGACGCCCCCAGGCCCGCCCCGCGGCGGCGGCGGGGCCGGGGGCGGGGGGGGGGGGGGGCGGCGGGGGGAGGGCGGGGGGGGGGGGCGGGGGGGGCGGGGG
>QZFA01000240.1:0-34721 GCA_003614995.1 Cladosporium phlei | reverse complement strand
GTAGAGTAATCCCTCGGATTACGCGTACCTAGGTAAGTGTTACTCTACTTACCAGTAAGCGTCGTGATTATTACTATTACGTAAGTAATCGCTTACGCTTACGTACGGTAATACTGATTACTGTTACGTAAGTAAGCTATAGGTCCTATAGGGACCTTAGTAGCTAATCCTAAAGCTAGCGCTTCGCGGTCCGTAACACTTAGCTAGCGGGGGGAAATCCGTACTTATTATATAACTCTACTAAGGCCTAAGAGACCTTCGGTTATATCTCCTTAAAGGCCTATATAACCTACTAAGTAGTTATTATATATAAAGCCGGTAATATCTCTTCTATATATAGGTTCTAAAAGGCTAGTAGTCTATTATAGTAGGTAGATAATATCTTATAAAGATATATACTACTATATATAATCTACTAGATATAAGCTAGCTTCTATCTATTATAGTCGAATACTATATAGTATACCTATTCCTACTATCTCTATATCTCTTATAGATTATACCTTTTATACTTCTTCGAAGTAGGTAAGGTACGTTATTTACTATAATAGTCGAATAGGTACTTATACTCTAGGTAATCGATTACCTTAGTAGTATTCTTAAATACTAGTATTAGGTAGAAGGATAAAGGATAGTAGATAGTTATACTATAGAAGGTCTTATAGAGCTAGTATTATAGTATATAGCTATTAACCTTCTTACCTATAGTATAGCCTTAGTCCTAAACCTATAACCTAGGTAGTTTATTAGTAGTAGAGAGTAGTATATAGTTTAGAAGTTTACTTAGTTTAATTAAAAATCCGTCTTAGGTTCTATATATCTTATATATACTAGGTAGACTAGATTACTTATAAATAACTATTAGATCCTCTATTTTAGAGGTTAAATCGGAGGTTATAATATTACTTAGGTTTATACTAGTAATAGTTAGTAGCTTCTTAATTTATTAAAGATAATATTATATTTTTAGTATTTTAAAGATATTCTAATCTCGTATATTATATCCTAATTATAGCGAAACTAGGAGTACTAGATTACCTAATATAGTAATCCGGAGCCTAGGGTTAGAATTAGGGTAGGTTTTTAGCCTTTTTTTAATTAAGTTACTATCTATTTTTTTTAAGTTTATACTACTAAATTAGTCTTAATTTACTTCGTACTATTATAATAGCTTTATAGTAATAAGAATACTTTTTTAAGTATATTATAGAGTTATTTAGTAGTAGTTTAGTAATATTATAGATAATGTTTTTTTTCTAGTATTTTAATAAAGTAAAATACCTTCTATACTACTACTAAATACTACCCTACCTACTAACTACTATTATAATCTAACTAACTAATTTACGGCTCTATAGATTAGATTAACTATATAATAAGAGGTCTGTAGATTAGTTACTAAGATCTAACTAACTAATCCAATCTGGTTATTTAGGGTTAATTAGTAGCCACCCTAGATAGGTATCTATAAAAGAAGTTAGTATACCGCCTAGATTAATTTTTTTCCCTTCCCCTCCTTCCACCTCTATTCCTAACCTTCTACTTAAGCCTACCGCCATCCCCGCGAGCTATGTACTAACATCATAACAGCCCACCATAGTCGACGAGAGCATCTCCGCGTTTAAAGACCTTAAAGCGCGCGGCTCCGGCTACATCATCTATAAGATCGATCTAAGCGGCGCTATCATAGTAGACCAAAAGAACGACAGTCCCAACGTCGACCACTTCAAGTTCTCCGACACGTTTGGCCAGTACGACTGCTGCTATGCCGCCTACATTTTCAGTCACGAGGACGGGCAGGAGTCGGTGTCGAAAATGTTTCTCGTTTGGTGGATTCCACCATCATGCAAAGCGCAGGTCAGTTCAGTTGAGCAATGCCGAACAATGCTGCTCACAACGAACCGCGCGTGTAACGAAGCGCTGACCGACGGTTTCATGTGAGTGTAGGACACGATCCAATACACCGTCATGACAGACTTACTCAAGAAGTCACTCGAGCCTGAAGCTGCTATTCGCCTTGCGAAAGTTGTTACTGGCAAGTTTGAGATTGTTGCTCTTGGGCAGTCGTGGCATGGCATGGCGCTGGGTGCTCAAGGTGCACAGTATCACGCTGGTCGGCGGGGACATGGTAAGATTGTCGCGAGTGTTCGAAGAGCGCTGCGTGGGACCGCCGCTGCGTGGGACCGCCGCTGACTTGCTCCCAGGACCTCCTGCCCCTGGTCAGTTTATGCTCCCGCAGCCAAACGCATTCCGATCGAGATTTCGAAGTTCAGACGGGTCGTATGACTGGGAATCCGAGCTCGATTACGGCTGGGAATTGTACGATCAGGCTTCCTGCGGCCCGCTTGCGGCATGTCTGGTCGAGTGCATCCAGGGAGATGGCGGTGTTCACGTGCTGCTACCAGGCTACCTACAAGTCTTGAAGAAACACTGCGAACGCCGCGGCGCGCTTTTGATCGTGGATGAAGCGCAGACTGGGGTGGGCCGCACGGGTACAATGTTCGCCTTCGAGTGTCATGGTATCGTACCGGATATTTTGACTTTGAGCAAACTACTTGCGAACGGATTACCGCTTAGCGCTGTGTTCATGAGCGCCGAGATCAACTCGATCGCTAAAGAAAATGGCTTCCTTTTCTGCTCAACGCACGCCAACGACCCGCTTGTAGCAGCCGTGGGAAGCAATGTCCTTGAGATCGTCTGGCGGGACGACCTTGCGTCAAATGCGAAGCAGAGAGGCGAGCAGCTTTTGTGCGGTCTGCGGCGCTTGCAAGACAAATACTCGTTTATAGGTGATGTCCGCGGCTGTGGGCTCATGGTGGGCGTCGGAATCGTTGCGGGCAACGGTTGCAAAGATCATGGCCCGGAATTGGCGTCTCGTCTGTCTAAGTTGATGTTGAAGTCGGGACTGTGGTGTCAGCTACAGAACAAGGCAGTGTTTCGCATTGGCCCCCCAGTCAATTGTACATCAGACGAGATCGAGGATGGGCTTCGGATTCTGGAGGCTGTGTTCAGTAGTGTATGATATGTCCTGACTACTCAAACCCAATATCTTCGTAGTCATCAACTTCGATGTGGACTACCTCCAAGCCTTGGCCAGCCATCATATCGTTCAGAGCTTCGCACCGATCTTTCTCGATTACGAATGCTTCTCCTCCGATGTTGCCACAGACGTTTTCAACGATCGTGATGCGATTCAAACGTGGCAAATGAGACTTCCAACGAGGTGCAGCTCGATACACCCATATCGGCTGACATTCACGACCACAGACCTCGCCCCAGCACCTGTGATTCCAAGGCTGGTCCACTCTCTCCTGGCCAACGAGGAAAGAACGCAGGATTGCCTCGGCTCTTTCTGAATGCATTATTGCGTTGTCGGGACCGGTAAGGTCGCCGACAAGATGTAACGACTCGAGGCTGGACGGCAGGACATCTGCGAGTTGAGGAACGACTTCTTCACGAGTGTCGGCACCGAAGAGTAACGCGAGTGAGATCGTAAGCGATCGAAGGTTGTGCAGGCGTTGCAAGCAGCCGACGCCATCGCCGTGGACCGGGCGAGCGAGAGTGTCAAGGTAAATGTCTTCTCGGACGTACATGTGTGCCCTGATAGTAAGCTCCTCGAGCGTTTCCGGAGCTTTGGCAAGTGCATCAACGAGATCATCGGTAGGAAATGAGCCCGCGGGTATGAGGGCATCATAAACGAGTGTCTTCAGGTTGGGTGCCAATCGTAGTAGTACCTTGAGCGTACGAGGGAGAGCGGGTGTCAAGGGTAGTTTCAGGACTGTGAGGCGGTTCAGGGTGATGCATCTTGCCATCATCTGTGGCCTGACGTCCTGGTTGATCCAGGGGGACAAATCGGGGCAGCAAGCGATGTCTAGCGTCACAAGGCTTGGGATTCGGAAGAGACACCTGATCACGTCCGAAGGCAGTCTGCGTCCGACGTCTTTTGTCGGGCCGGTAATGACTACCGAAGTCAACCGGTCAAATCGGGGCAGACCGCCATGTTCACTTGGAGCTGGGGCCGACAGACAGTGATCCAGCATAGAAGGAAGCCAAGTGCCAGTATCAGATATAACAGTCAAGAACAATTCCGAAGCCATGTTCAAGCTCTTGATCCTCGTACAGCGCATCAACAAGACCGCCATCAGCGCTCGGAGATCATTGGCGTCGAAGAGCGCAGTCAGCCACATGTCGACATTTCTCAACCCCATCCGCGTCAGATCTCGCTCGAATGCAAGTTTGTCGCTCTCCAAAAGTCTATACGCATGGCAGTTTGCTGGTCGTCCTCCAGCATCGTCCTCTCGATATTCGTATGGTTCGAAGTTGCATGCCTGGAGCTCCAGGTGTTCTATCTTGGCGGCATCGCGCGGGCATTTGACGAGCGCTCGCAGAAGTGGGGTTATGCGGGGAGCGGAAGGCTTGAGTTCGTCCGCATCCCATGTCATGGAGATGGCTCGAAATATTCGCGGACTTGTCGAATGCCACAGCGTTTTGCAAGTCCGTGCGAGCGATAATACATCTGCCTGGGCGAGGTGTGTTGTGATGGCGTCCAGGAGCTCTTCGGGAAGATGGAGAAGCGCGGACATGATCAAATCAAGCTAAGCGGCTGTAGAGGCGTATTGGAGGGTCTTCGCGTTGCGGTGAAGATAGTTGAATGTATATTGATTGAGCTACTGCAGAGCAAAGCAGGTGTAAACACCGCCAAGTCTCACATGGAGTCGTACCTACCGTTGATGGCGGTTCGAAAGCGCGGGATTAGGCGGTCAGGCACCGTGGCGAATATCTTCCCCGTTGATCGGGATTGGCATCTGAAAGATGATTGTTCATGTTTGTGAAGGCGACAGCTGGCTTGCCTTGGGTTGTCTTGTTGTTGAGAAGTCGACATCCTGATCCGGCTAGTGGGTGGCTTGGCGTCATCGGCGCACGTGATCAGTCACTCGTGATGGATCATTTTGGCTTCCACGTTTCTCTGACTTCACTGCCACACTTGATTGTGCATCAAATTGCTGCAGCACGAGACTACGCAGCCTATAAAGGGTGTGCTCAACAACGTAGGTACCTAAGTTGTTCACCATACTGACAACGCCTTCGGGATGCCAGCAAGAACGCTACAGTATCCATCTCTGGCAGCCTGTGCCGCACCGGGCTAACATTCAGACATCGCCACTCCAAAGTCTTAGTACACCATCACGTCAAACCAAGACCACAACAGGCTACTGTCGACCATGACTTTCCTCTCACACTCCATTCCATGGCTGAGTCTCTCGCATTTGTTCGAGTACCATGCGCCTAGATCCCGGCCAGGTCGCCAAGAGGGAGACTTGTACTGCAAAGAGAACCCGGCGAACCGCAAACGGCTCGAGCATTTCGCCCAGACGTTCCAGAAAACCGTCCGCGAGCATGGCCTCATCGAGCGTGGCAGATACAGCACCGTCCAAGCCTATCGCGACCACGCAGCCACCTGGACCCAGTCATCTGTGGAGGAGCCGCCAGGACGAGGACAAAATGCGCGGAGCAGTAGCGCCACCACACACGAGGGCCGTGACACAAGTGGCTTCGTGGACGAAACTCCGGCCGATGTCCACACGTTGGCATCATCGTCATCACCATCTACAGAGACACGACGTGTCTACCCGGCGCACTTCTCCGATACTTACATGTCCCTCGTTCCACCAACATCCGGCGGCGAGTACGGACGCGAAGGCCTTTTGGCAAGTCTCGCTGATGTTTCAACATGGATCGAGCACTGCACTCTGAACCGGATTACGAGTCCAATGGACCCCAATCAGGAGATTTTGGACAAGATCTGGCTCGACAACAAATCGTGCGCGGATGTGCTCAAACTGCTCATGATCGACGCCAGCACAACAAACTCCGAGCCCCAGCGCAAGCAAAGCCTATCAACCCTCCTCCTCCTCGCAAACCATCCCAAAGTAAACTTCCGCGACTTCATGAGCGACGGCATGAACTGCTGCAACGTGGAGGCCGGCCTGTGGGCACTAGTGGAGAAAACAGCCATGGTGTTCATCTACCTCAACCTCCTGCTCGCCCTGACAGAAGGCGACCAAAACGCCGAACTGCTACGTCCCTGTAACTCGTTGGAGGAATATAAGCGGACTGGCCCCTACTGGCGGCCGAACACGCGCCTTCTGCCACGACCAGCTTACATGAACATGCGCAGCTTTGTTTGGATGCTCGAGCAGGCTCTTCATGAGCACGGCCACGCTGTCGAGCACGTCTTCTTCAACCCACTCTTCGCGCCCCGACCCGGCGGCGCCCTCTCAAAGTGGTTCGTACCGACCTTCAATCCAATGCTACTCCCCGCCAGCCAACAAGACGCCAATGAAGACCGGTTCGAGCGAGACATCATGGCCGACAGACAAGGTCTACACGAGGCCCTCAAGTCGATGTGGAAGGTCCTCGTCTTCTGCGACATGGTGTTCCGCGAGGCGGGCAGGGCTATCAACTGGGAGAGGATCAGTATCGTCGCTATTAGGGAGCCCTTTGTCAAGGCGGGTGCGGAGAAGCTGGTGGGTGGGGCTTGGGATGAGTATCAGATGGCGAGGGAGGATGAGGGGGGTTTCAAGTATTATGTGAACGATGATGTGGATGTGGACGATGATGAGGGTGGAGATGACTCTGAGTGATGGGGTTATGTTCGCGGAGAGACGGAAGAAAAGCGACTTTCCTGATGGAGTGAGTTCGCAGGTTGTCTAAAAATCGGCTATCGGAAGAGCACGTCACCTTGACACAGGGACAGTCGAAGTGAGAGACAGCCAGGCTTCTCTCGCCGCCTCTCGAACTCGACCAACGCCGCCACACCGAACCCTACCGCAGTATCGAGAGTCGATACTGATACCAAAAACACACTGCGACATGATGCTACGCGCCGGTCGAACTACATCCCGTCTAACGGAACAGAACCGTCGCTAAGAGCATCCAGTGCTGCAGCTAACTCCTATGTACTCGTACTCACCGTCCCAAACTAAAATTCCAACAGCCGAAGCGAGATCAACATGTTTTTCAGCATATTCAGCCTCATTTCAGGCGTGATATATAGCAATGGCGAGTTCCCAGGAGCCCCTCCAGTCTTTTGCCTCGAAGAACAAGAAGTCCTTGCTCTGGAACGATATCTATGGCCAATATCGCCGCCTTCTCTGCCTTGCTGATTTTCACAGTTCTAGCCCAAAATACCACCGTCCCCGACTCCGAGTGCGACTGCTTCCTCCCCAACGGTACGGCACCCACTTACTTCAGATCCTACGGCTTCTGGAACTTCCGCTCTCTATCGCAGTACGCCGTAGTGAACCTCCCAGGCCTAAAACTCTCCGTTGAAGAGAGCGCCAATGCTGATTCCACCACGCTCTACCTAAACTACGACTCCGAGTTCGACTCATTCTGAGGCACGCAGACCCGGGGCACCATTCCAAGCGAAGACGAGGACAACTTGCTCTCCAACCAGAACTCGCTGAACCATCTGTACATCAATCACAACAGAGGCCACCAGAGCGCGACTTCCCGGGCCATGCGAACCGCGCGCCTAGACAATCTCCAAACCTCCGCCGAGTTCGAGTCCAGAGAGCAACTAGACCACGCCTCCATGCGCATACGCTCAATGACAGCCGGCACCGCAAGCGCCTGCACCTACCGCCATGAAGAAGACGAGACCGACATCAAGATTCTGACCCGCGACTTCCCGCGCACGATCCACTACACCAACCAGTCGCCCGAATCGAAAATCCCCATAAAGTTCCAGATCAGACTCCGCAGCAATAAGTGAATATATATGCCAGATCAGACTCCGCACCCAGCTGCTGGAGGCCCCGAAATATAGTACTGGGCATTCTGATAGTGAAGAAAAGCGAGAACTTGATTTACGTATTTGCCGTGCGGCGTGACAACCTGCCCTTTGATCTAGATCTTACTTTATGAGGTCCACAAAGACGGTCCTCGCCCTCGCTAGGGCGCACACCTGCCGCTAGTATTTCCGTCCCTTGGCTCGGCAAGGAAAACGCCATCGGCGAAAGCGAAGACCCTGTCGATTCAGATGCTTGAACAGAGCAGTTGAACGAAACGACCCTTCCGAGCACAACTTCTTCAGCGACTTCAACATTCGTCCCAGATCGTAAGCATGAGAGAACCGATTCTCGAAGAGTCAACACAGTCCCGTTCACCTGTCTGATCCACCAGACCTTCCAACCCTCACCCTCATCTCCAAATCCAAGAATCCACAAACCCTTCTTCTCCACCACAAATCCGCAAAACATCCCGCTCACAACAACGAAGCACCCTTGGTTCCCTTCGCATACCCCGGGAACTTCTCCAACAGCGACTCATCGATCTTCCCCAGCTTCGGACACCCCAGCTGACTCACAAGACCGCCCAGAAGGTTCGTGAGCTGCGTCAATGGAGCGAGGAGGAGGAGGTCCGGCTTGGCCTGCGATGCGAGCTCGAGAATGAAGCAGCCCAAATTGTTTCCTTCCAGCAAGCTTGCGGAGTCGAGGAGGCCGCCGGTGAGTTGCCGGATGTTGACGCCGGAGAAGGAGTTGGTTATGCCGGTGTTGCTATGGAATTGTTAGTCACATGTACGTCGACAATGCAAGGGTTTTCTTGACTCACCCTCCAACACTAATGAACTTCGGATGCCTTAGCCCCATCTGCAGAACATCGGCCGCGAAGTAAGGGATCGAGTAAGGGTACTCGACCGCGCGCTTGTACCAATTCCTCGGGATAGCCTCGTGGCCCTGCTTGACGGTGTAGCTCCCGGACTCGCCGCCGACGGCGAACCAAGTCGCCAGAGCGTCGTGGGTGAGCTCGCCCTTGGGGTTCTCGGCCGAGTGGTTGGCCATGAGGCGGTAGATGAAAGTGTAACCGGCCGGCGCAAAAGCCATACCGCTCAGCGGGCCGATGGAGAAGTACGGGTTGCGGCTGACCTGCTGGTCCCAGCGCTTCGAGCGGAATGCGGTCAGGGATTCCATGGTGACGAGGCCGTTGGGGGAGGAGTCGACGAGGTCCTGGTACTGGCCGAGCACGAGCAGATAATTGTTGCCAGCCTCGTAGAGATCCGGGCGCGTGGGCGAACCATCGCTTTCATATCTTTGTCGGTGTTAGTGTATGGCGTGCTAGGATGGGTGAGGGACGGTTTTGATTTACTTGTTGTGGGAACCGCTGAGACCGTTTCCGCCGCCTAGAGGGTACTTCAGCGACGCTGGCGGCGTTCCGGCGATACTCCAACCCGTACCTGAGCCATCCTATAGAAGTTAGGTATACTTCTACCTTATTCTCTTAGAGTACGGGATCTACGTACTATCACAGCACCGTACAGGGCGAGGAAGCCGGCGAGATCGAGCGACATTCCGGAAACCTTCGTGGTAGCCTCGATAAACTGCGTGATGGTGGCGTAGCCATCTTTCGGGAGGAAGCCGTGGTTCGCGAAGGCGTTTAAACCTGGGCAAGGTCCACGGAGGTCATTGGGTCCAGGAGCCTGCCATTCGTGGCCACTGCCGGGGCCGACGTCGACGTACTGGGCTGCGGCATTGAAGACGGGGACGGGCTCGAAGATATCGGAGGTGGGGTCTGCTGTAACCTGGTGCTTGTCGTGAGTGGATGCAATTTCAGCGGCGCGAGCTGCCATCTCGGGCGACTTCATGGCTTCTTCCAGCAAGGCTGAGGGGAATGCAGAGGCGGTGGCGGCCAGAAGCCCGACGAGGACTTTCGTGGTTGAGAGAGTCATGTTGTGTGGGTGTTGGAGGGGATTGGGAGGGAGAGTCCAAAAAAACAGCTGACTAGGAGACATAGTAACTTATATCGTTGCAGCATGTCGCCTTTCCATGGCGCACATCAACCCAATGAGAACTCCTTGGTAACGTCCTGACGTATCCGCAGCGGCATTCTAAAGGTTATTGGTGTCGGACAAGGCGGGATAGTGCTGAAGTGTTCGCCCGGGACATTATACGAAAGACAGACTTCCAAACAAGGTTTGTCGATGGCGGATAGACTTCGCAACTTCAACCATGACTGTCTGATCAGTAAAAAGATATCATCAACCATTTGTACTGCAGGTTCATGGAGTCGTTTCGAAGGCCCTGCCAGGATTATAGTAGGGTAACTCATTCCAGCTGTTCCTGTAAGCACTTATTCACCCTCGAGACGATCAAGATGCGAGCTCCCTTCCGGTCTTCCACATTTTTGTACCGTGGCGTCACAAAACCCAACGTCGTCCAACGAAAGCCTAATGGAGAAGAAATTAAGTGCCACGCGAATTGCGCCACTCTGATTGCTGCTCGAGGGATCCTGTGGAAATCGATTTGTCCGTTCGTGGAGCGGCGAGCAGAACATACCTGTTCTACTGGCGGCGGATTGCGCATCGAAGTTGCTGTCGAGAAGTTGCAGAGCCGCACGTTTCGACTTCATGTCTTTGATCAGGGGGTCTAGGTTCGTCTTCATCCAACGTCCAACTTGCCCCACTCGCTATGTCGCCCCATAGATTCCAACGGTTCCTTCTCGTCATGTCCACCACACACGCTCAACATAGTACGCAGGCGAAGTGAGCGATCCTTGGGTGTTGTTCCTGCAATGTCGGGACCAGAAGTTCTCACTCTGAAACGCGTGTCCGGGCGCTCATGTTGGTATGGGTTCGAGTATGTTGTAGTTTATCGAAGGTATCTTCGCGATCGTGTGAGCCGCTGGATTGCCGAAGTGGATTGCGAGAGTGAATTAGGGCCAACGCAGGCTCTCATTGGTTGAAGCAGATAGGGTCAGGGTTGGGGTTGCACTCTCTTCTCTTCTCACTGCTATCTGTCTCTCTACAGTGTCTATACCTGTGACAACAACATCCAATGCAATACCAACGACATGATTTCCCGACGGTAGTATCCGATCGTGTTCACTTCGGCCCTCTACGTCTTTTGCTGAGTACATCGGGACTGTTTGATGAGTTTCTTCACAGTTCACCAAGCCGCTCGAAAAGGAGGCTTGACTGATTTCGCAATGACACCCAGGCGACCTCACTGACCCTTCATCGACACAAAGCATGCAGGTCAGTTGCATCAGGAGCTCTCCCATGGACAACGCTGTGATTCTCGGATCCTCGCAAGGTCACCTATGCCGCCTGGCTGTTTGGCAACTGGTGGTTTTCCATCGCCCTTACTATCCGATGATATGACATCTGGTTCTCACCTCTCTGGAAAACACCATGTGCCGCCATTCATGTTGCTTGGAAATGTTCCGGAAGCTTGTTCCCACTACGCCACTACTCAAACCACACCGAATATGCTCGTCACTAACATCACTAAGCCTACAAGCAAGATCGCCGGCGCCACTACTCCCACCACCCCCCGCATGTCCGAGGTAAAGATTGTATCACGAGACCAGCCATTGAGTCCATGTACAACTCCACCGCGGTAAACAGCCTGGCCTGGTCTGAGGAGTGATAAAGCAGTGATGCCCTCTGGAAAGTCTAGCCACACCTCTCATCTCAGATACCACACAGGTCGGCAGCTGCACTATTCCAAATATGCTCACCTACGCCACGCTCTTGTCGCTTGCGACCCTGCTCACAAAAGCCTTGACCGCCCCGATATTGGAAGACCGAGCCATAAGTGATCGTTTCACACTGTATGATTTGCCAACAGCGTTGACCGGTCCCTGCGATCTGGAGGTCGGACAAGACGGTGCATCCTGGGGCCAGGTGTGTATATCCCTGCCGTGTGCATATCATTATTCTTGGCGGCTGTGAAAGTTGACACAATATCTCCAGGGCATCCTCAAGAACATCATCTTCCGCATCGACCCCGACACGGGCAAAATTGACGAGTACCCAATCCCCTTCACAATACCTCTGAGCCCACAAACAATCGAACTCCCCGGTGTCGCCAAATCAATCACCGACCGCACCGCCCTCAGCTGCGCAATCCGCAAAGGCGCAGACGGAAACCTCTACGCCGCCAACGGCGTCCGCAACCAACTCGTCCGCATAAACCCCTACACCAAAAAGATCGACATCTTCCAGAACCCCGACTCCAACATCGCCGGCAACCTCCAGCCCTTCAATGACTTGTACACTTCCAAAGACGGCATGTACGTCACCGCCACAACCGGCAACACCTTCGCCATCTTCAAATACGCCACCGAAGAATTCACAACCTACACCATCCCGACCCCCGCCTCCTTGCCTCTAGGCCTAATCGTCGCCTCCGACGGAAAAGTCTACCTAGCCGAGTTCGGCGCCAACAAAATCCTTGTCTTCGACCCCAAAACCTCCCAAATCGACGAATACCCCCTCCCCGAACCCGCGCAATTCCCCACCGTGGTGCGCGCCGAGCGCGACGGCTACGTCTACTTCGCCCTGTTCACCGGAAATGGCCTCGGCCGCATCAACATGAAAACCCACGCTATCGACATATTCCACACCAATCAACTAGGCCTCGTCGGGGCGGAGAACACGATTGATTCGAAGGGAGGAGTGTGGTATAGTGGGTTTACGGGGAATGTGCTGTCGCGTCTGAATACGGACACGTTGAAGTACGATTATGTTACGCTGCCGGTTGGGTTGGGTGCGTTGGGAGCCACAGGGCTGCTTGGTGGGCTTCCGCCGGCGGTGGACGTTGCGGTGAATTATGGGCCGGGGGACGCGGTTTGGTTCACGTCTGTTGCGACGAATCAGGTTGGGAGGTATAATCTTACTGGGTTGTATTAAGTATAATGATGGCGGTAGCGGGATCCTATCTTGCGGACATGGATGTATGCCCCGAGGTGTCCGATCCTATCGGAATGCATTTCTGCAAGATGCCCGATGGTTCCAATTGGACAACAGAGCTGTGCCTCACATTCATCTGTTCGCCGTACGCAACATTGTCGAAACAACCAGTTGTCTTCCGCGTACTTGCGCGTGCTGGTCGCTTCTCTTTACCGAGAGCAGCTTTTGGATTGTCGAAAGTCATCAAATGCTTCTCTGCGGCATCCACGCTCTCGTGGGCCCCAGATTCTGCAAACAGCAGATTTTTTTTTCTCACAGCTGTTCCAACCTTGTTCCTTCATTCCGACGTCCTAGCAATGGCTTCGTGTGTTTTTCCTTTAGGAGAAAAACTGGTTGTTTTCTAGGTATTGACATGGAGATCGGTCTTGGAGATGAACCCCAACCCTGACCCTCTGTCTTCACACCAATGAGAATGCCGGACTCGCCGCAAACCACCCCCGAGAGCAAGGCGATCAACCGTTTAACCAACCTTCGCATGAGATTCGGCTCATCAACCAGCTAACTTGGCTAGAGATGATATACGCTCATCAAATCATCCTGGGTTCGCTTCCCGCCGAGCTTGATTCCTGCGCCAGAATGGCATTTAATCGGCCAGGTAGATGACGAACCAACAAGAAAGATCTGCGGCCCAGATGTTCAGCAGGATGGCGGACATGGAACAGCTTACTACCGCCATCTCCCTCTCCCGGCTTTCCTGATCAAGTGCATCAGTCAACATAGGGCGTCCGCAGAATGTACATTCCAAGCAAGCCGGCGCGCGAGGATGCAGGACGCATGGACGGGCTGCATTTGCCAGATTGGGCACAGCTGCATATCTTACGTGTGTTATACATCCGACACGAAAGCGTACATGCGTCGTACATCATTCCTTCACCGCATGGGAGACGATCAGGAGTGATGCTGTAGGGTCTTCAAGGACCGGTCCGGCCTTCAATTGACAATCTTTGACTTGCCTCCAACACTCTTTTCTCAAGTCCTCTAAATTCAATCAGATCAATTAGCCATCGATCAAACATGGCAGAATCAGCGGTACCACATGCCTTCCCGAAGCCATCAAAGCGACGAACTAATCGACACAGATGATCACAAGCGGCTGCGTGTACAAGTTCTACGACCTCCGACGCTGGTACTGCCAACACATCATCTTCAAGATCAACACATACGACGACCATGACGCCCTCGAAGGAGTGAAGCAGGGTACACTCACCGAAGGATGCGAACCTCTCAAGGCCGAACTCCCCGACGATGAATGCCGCTGTGCCGCTTATCTCTTCCACTACATTAATGAGCATGACCGCGTTGTGGTGAAAAATCTATTGATCAATTGGTTGCCTGATGCGGCGAAGGAGAAGGTGCGATGAAGACTTGCTGATGCCGGACGATCAAGAGCTAACATTTTCGTCTTGGTCTAGGAAAAAGAACTGTACAAAGTGACGTTTGCTGCGCTCAGGAACCATCTCGAAGGGGTCGATGTCATGATGCAGGCAACTAAGAAAAGCGAGATCAGTCTAGGCTGGTTCGAGTCGCACTGCAGGTGACGCTGTACTTCCCCGGAACTTAGAAACGGGTCAATGGTGAGATTTCACCGATCGACCCGACTCCATTATTGCTACTCTAAGACAAAAGATCCATCTTCAACGACACCCAAACCCCTCCATTACATTCCCCGCCACTCAAGACCATCCTCCGAATGCACCAACACCCGCCTCAGCTCATCCCTCCAATCCCCGAATGCACAGACAGGCGTCTCAGCTCACCCCTTGAATGCGCAGTCAATAAGGACACCAGCCGAGAAGATCGCGCCGGATCCCGGGACGAGACCGGAGAGGATGGCTCCAACCCTCTCCGCGATGCTGCAGCCACCGGTCGTCGTATCCTGAGACGAGAAGGTGATTTCGATGCTGTCCGGCAGCAGCACGCCGTCCCTGTAGAGGTTGGCCTTGATCGACGCCGGGACCTTGTGGCCCACAGTCTTGTCCTTGCAGGAGACGTTTCCGGCGTCCGGGCAGCCGCACTCCGTCTGCACGGAGTTCGTGGAGCAGCCGCAAGCGCCGCCCGCGCCGCCCTTGTAGCACCAGCTGGGCGGGCTTTCCTGCCAGGTGAAGCCGTAGCAGTCGCTGAAGATGTTGCGTTCGTTCATTTTCATGATCTCTTGCAGGGCGGCCCAGAGCGACTGGACAAGGGCTTCTCTGCTGTCGTTCGGGCCGAGGCCGGAGATTGCGCCCCACTGGCCGTCGATACGGGTGTTGACTTTGAGGTTGTAGCCGTCGGCCCAGGAGTTGCATGCGCCGTTGTAACCCGAGTTTTCGACGTCGTTCAGGATCGATCGTCCGTTTCCGCTCGAGCCGTAGATCTTCTGCCAGGTCGCTGCAAAGAGGTCGATGTTGCCGACGTCGACCAGTGTGTCGCTGTAGCGGACCTCGGCTTGGATCTTGGAAGCGGCAGAGGCGCTGGCCACAAGGCCTGCGGTGGCCAGGAGGGTGGAGATGTTGCACTTCATGGCGATCTGTAGAGAACGACAGCGTTAGATTCCGCACCGGTTCGACGAAGGTTGGGATGTGTTTGGAAGTACATACAGTGTGGGATGGGTGGGTTTGCTGTTGGCTTCGGAGTTTGTACGATTGATGCTGTTGATGTTCTGATCTATTTCCCAGGCAAATGTTGCGACCTATTTATCTATTGTAAACATGTCGTCAAAGCGTCAAGAGCTTTGATGTAATCCATCATGGCCCGCAAGAGAACCCTAAGCAACGTGGGCGAATGTTCATGCTCGACATTTCCCGGTGAGCCGCCTACTCTCCGGAAATTGATAAACAGCTATCTGGGTTTACAACACGAATGGTTTTCTAGGGCTCTTTCTCCAGTCGCCCTTATCAGAGCGGTTCTTGACAGCTACGAGGGCTCAAAGGATGTCGGAGCGTTGCTTGACAGCCACGAAGGTTCAAAGGGTATTTGTGCGAGCCAGTATAGGTGAAAACATCTAACAGATGGATCGCAGCCTTCGTTCTTCTGCACGACCATGTTTTGATGTCCATGACAAGCATTGCGTGTTGCCAAGATCGGTCTTCTTGGCAAACAAGTCGCAAGAACAACGGAACCCCAGATCAGGTCAGTCCAAGTCGATCAACGACCGGGGTCCCAGGGTCATCAAGAACTCATCGTGGGTTTCGTTCTCGAATCTCAAGACACTTCCAACAGTCACACAGTCTGCAAAAATGACATCTCCTCACACCGGTGACTCGGGATCGCAAACTCGTCTTGCACATGTTTCGAAAACGTCTTGCGGTTATACATACAATGTGGCGGCATATCAGACCGCCTCGTCTTTCTGGGTCTGTTCTTTTGCACTAATCTGATATACCCACCACAGAGGGAACGATGGTTACCCTCGTGATTACTGATCCCAAACCTTGTTTTCACTTACCCTCTCGCGCAGCGTGTTGTAGAGTCTTGTGACACATCTCTCATTGTTATTACATACTTTGCATGCACTTGACATGTGTTCTAAACGAGTCAAGCTTTGTCTGCGCGACTTGTCAAATGAGCTTGTTAGGGTTGGCAGACAAGGTGACAAGGTGTCGGAGACTGAAGGGCAGTACAATAATTGAGTCCGTCGGTGTTCTACGTTTGTTCGCCAAGAGAGCAGAAGCAGGGATATCGGGTGCTGAAGATTGCAGAGCACCGTGACATGTGACTCGATTTGTTAGTATATGTGGAAAGCAGATGTGTGTGCTTTGATGGGTTACGAAATTGTTATAATGTACCTTGCGATGCGGAGCTCTGGCTCGGTTTCTTCCACTATTGCAGGTGCAGCCGAGACGTCGTAGTCTAAACAAATAGATACAGTACATCCTAGCATAACGGCGCCGGTATCTTTCCGCTTCTGCAACGATAGTGAGATTAGGCTTCGATCGCCCAAAGTCTCGTCTTTGAGCCGCAGTCGGATGATACATAGCCCTACCAGCAAGTGGGTCCCGCTCCCTGGCTGGCTGGCTGCCCCCCGGCTGGTCGGATTTGTTATGATTGGGCAAATGAGGTGATAGGCGAGAGCAAGCTGTCACGTGGCTGTGAAAGTGGATGAGTACAGACCTGTAACCTCCAAGGAAGCTATCTGCATGGATGTAAGAACTCTATTTGAACAGAAGCTTCCGAATCTGTATTATGTATATGAGTGCCAAGCCGGGAATCCTTCGGTCAGTATGCTCCCTGACTTGCAACACCACTCCTTCAATTCCTTCGCCTCCTTCGCCCCAATTGGGGAAGTAGGGCTTTAATACATACCATCCATGCCAATCGACCGCAAAGCGCCGCTGGAAGCCAGTGCGTCTCGTCTATGCTAACACCTCGCGAAGGATCCGCATCTTCACACCGGAGAAAGAGTCCCACTTTGCTCCCACTCCTCAAAGCTTGATAACAATGTTACCGGTGTGTTTCGCCGATTCCAAGTAGTCAAACGCCGAGCGCGCGTCCTCGAACGCAAAGACCTTCTTATCGACAATCGGCTTCAAATCGACCTTGTGCTCTGCGAGGAAGTCGCATAGGTCTTGCTGGTCCTTTGTGGATCCGGTACCGATGCCCCTACAATAACCAGTCAGCAAGAACGAAAACAAACACCATGGGAAAAAGGAGAGAAAGAGAGCCAAGACTTACTGCATCCTCGCCTGCTTCTTCATGAGCGGAATGACAGTGTCAGGCATGTCCTTCTGCTCCGGCATGCCACCCAAGAACCCAACCAGCGAGATGGTGCCTTTTCGGCGGACGAGCGCGTTGATGCTCTTCTCCATCGCCGAGTACCCAACGTTGTTCACGACAATGTCCACGCCCAAGCCTTCCGTCAGCTTCATCGCCTCGACGTCCCAGTCGGGATGTGTCGAGTAATTGATGCCGAGCACGGGGTTCTCCCGCGAGCCGAGCTTCTTCACCTGCTCAAGTTTCTCGTCCGAAGACGAAGTCATGATGGGCGTGATGCCGGCCGCAACGCAAATGACCAGAGCGAACATGCTCACGCCGCCGGTGCCCTGCATCAAAGCCGAGTCGGCCTTCAGCGACCTGCCCATGTCCAGCGAAGTCCAAGCCGTGACGCCGGCGCAGGCGATGGTGGAAGCCTCCTCGTAAGACAAGTGCTCTGGCACTTTGGTCAGGACGTCGACGTCGGAGACGGCGTACTCGCGCAGGACGCCGTCGACGTCGCCGCCCAGGGCGGAGTTGACTGCGTGCTTTTCGGTGCCTGTCACGAAGTTCGTCTGGAAGCTGGGAGTCACGTAGTCGCCGACCTTGACCTTGTCCACGGCCGAGCCGACTGCGACAACGGTTGCTGCGGCATCGGAGCATGGGACGCCTTGGTCGATGACTTCGACTGGGTATGTGCCTTTAAGCATGGCGATATCGCGGTAGTTGAGCGAGACCGCGTGGATTCTGATGAGAGCTTGGTTGGGCTTGAGGTCGTGGGACAGAGGCTCCTCGAGCAGTTCGATGGACTTGCCATCCGACGTGCGGCGGTATACTCTGTAGGTGGTGGGGAGAGTCATCTTGATGTGGTAAGTAGTGTGCGGACTGGGAGCTTTGGATTTGATGACTCTGTTGGAAGGGAAGATGTTGTTGGCGAAAGCTGAAGAATCAAAGTCAAGGGCGACGGTCAATACTTATTCCTCCCTCATTGATGCAACATCTACAGTATGTCTCATCAGTTCCCCACTTGACGTAGCTCTCGACCACCCGATGCTTGAGGGCATGGCCACAGTATTGCCTCTCCAGGAACGACGAAGTGAGTTTCGTGGCGCGCTTGGTAAGAGCAAATCGTGTGCCACATGTGTTGCTTAGTGATCGAACGGCAGGCGGACAGAAGATATAAGTCCACCTCCTGGTGGCCGGCTCGGATGCTTCGGGAAAGCCATTGACGAAGTCCTGCATAAATCTAAGTATGATGTAATGCTTTTCTTGACGGGTAAACTCATCGCCCGTACGATCGCACGCGTCTGAAATATACGCCTCATCAACCTTGATTGACTTGCTTTCGTGATGAAATGTACGCTGCAGAAATTTACCCTGCGTCTGCATCCAAATCACATAAGTTTTGTGCAGCCATCACCACGGAACATCCATCGTCCGTAATACTGTTATTCGTCAACGATCTCTCATAAGTTCTTGACTACGCAAGACAGTAGTCGTGTCAAGAACAACAAACCAGTGGTCCAGTAGACACATCAACGTCCTGCACAAGGTGGTGTTCCACGGGAAAGCGCCTCCTGATCTGTCATCAGAAACTGCAATTCCCCTTCTTCGCGGAAATGTCAGTCCGAGGGTCCACGTCAAACCTTGGCCGCAAAAATTGAGAGACGTCTAACAAGAAGCTGTTGATGCGCTGGACGCGCTGGCAAATCTACGCTACTACCACGGCACATGAGGTGCCCCCTTCGCCGCGTATCTCATGCACATACACTGGCGGCAGACTGGTCCCTATTCGAACAGTTCAGGGAGGAGGAGTGATTGACGCCCCGGGCACGGCGGTATAGACTGGAGCTTCAGCGTTCACACCACTGCAGCTGCCCATTAGTCGGTTTCGCGGCTCTCTATACCGCGGTGCTCTATTGGTGGAGGGATGGTCTCTTCATCCAAGAAATCACGGAGCAGCGGTAGTGCTGTCGACCTTTCAATGCCATCGCCGGGATCGCGTTGTCGGCGTAAGTTCAATCTGGGGATGAGCTTCGCGGCAAGTCTTGTCCGTTGCCGGCTACTCTCACAGAACTGCTGAGGGCACCAGCTAAAATCCTCCGCTCATCCAAGCGAGCGTGATGCAGATCCCCAGATTCATCGAGCTGTCAAGGCAAGATCGCTTTCTTTTGCGCCGATGCTCTCAAAATCGGAGAACAGCGCGCGTCCAAACGCTGTCGGGAAACATGTCTGACCGAAGAAACGTAGGCGTCTGCCGCTTTTCCACACAAGAACAGTAACCTTCTACTCGAGGAACTCGACGAGGTCCTTTGGTGGGTGCCAGGGTATTCCCTACACTGTCACAATCGCCAAGTGTCACCGGGCACGACTCTTAGGCCGAGAGATGGAGATGCGTGGTAGCTTTCGCGTAGTGGCTGTAGAACGCGTAAAAGGATACGAGGCCGCGCCCGATTTACGGACTGCTTGGGTATGTCGGATTTGTCTCTATCGTCTATGAGGCGTGTGGTGTATTTTGTCTAATGTGGGTCGGAGTTTACAAAGCGATGCTCAGGAACCAAGGAACGGTCAAGAGTGCCACATACCAAATTCCTATTCATACATACATAAGCACGGGATCTAAAGGCTGGTACCAGGGTGGGTGACAACCAAGAAGCCCTTCTTCGACACCATATACCTACCTATGTTCCCCGAAAGGCTCTGGCTTCGGAAAAGATCGTTCACCTCGCATCTTCATACACATGCACATGGGATCGAATCGACAGAAAGAAAGAATCACATACCCAGCTTTTCACAAACCCCCCAATCTCGCTCATACGCTAAACCGAACCAAACGAACCGGACCGAACCACCCAACTCCAAACCACGCACGCCGTCCTCCCACCTCACAATTCAAGCAACCTGCCTCGCAATAACCAGCCCCGCCTGCCGCGTATTGTACACAGAGCTGCGACTGCAGCAGCAGCCCTGATGCTGCAAGGCGAGGGTGCGGAGGTGCAGCAGCTCCTCGCGCAACTCGGCGACGTTGCGCTTCAGCAGCGAACGCAGCCTGTCGGCGTCGCGGTACAGCTTGTCGACCTGCTCGTGGTGTACCTTTTTGCGGGCGCGGACCTTGGCGGCGGCGAGGCGGTTGTTTTCGCGGGCGCGGGCTGTTTTGGGTGCTGCTGGCGCTCTTTTCACCGTCTGGTCTCGATGGCTTGTTGGAACTCCTCCGTCGAGGCTGTGTTGCTTCTCGAGTGCCTGCTCGGGCTTGTTTTGTTGTGGGGGGTTGGGGCGGTTGTCTGTGGCTAAGACTTGTTGAAGTGGGCGGCTGGTTGTTTGCGAGTCTCTGGCTCCCGGTGATGGGAGAGCGGTAGGTTGGCTGTCCAGACCGTTCAGGCCGTCCTGGGCAAAGTCGAGGTCGAAGTCGAAGTCGAAGTTGGGTGCTTTTGACCAGAGTTGAGGATCGCCGCTGGGCGTGGACTGAAAATCCGCACCTGCCGTGCTGGGCGGAGTGTCGAGAGCGGATCGATCCAACCACGAGTCGGAGACGCCTTCTGTGCTGGGCGGGCTATTGAAAGCGGATTGGTCCAGCCAGGATTCGAAGATGTCGTCGTGCTCCCAAGGAACAGACAAGAAATCGGGTTCACCACGCTCGAAGCTCAGAGAGGGAGTATGAGGGTCGAAGGGATGGGGTCTGTTGGCGAAGGCTTACTATAGAGGTATCTAGGCGGGCGCTTCCATGACGTTGCGGACTTAACGGTGATGAATGTCTTGGGTCTTTGGTCGTGGTGGATGAGTCATGTGCGGGTGTGCAGGAGGTGGGCAGTACATTGTACCGCGACGCAAGTAAAGGTGAAGCTGGAGGGAGGACGCTGCAAGGCACCGCGGGACGACTCACGCCAAAGGGTGAAAAGTGATGTGCGCTGGCAATGGGTTTTCACGACTGCGAGGGTCCAGGGCGACAGTTGCAGCCTGCAGGGTCCGAGGACTACAATATTTCGGTAGTGATGCGCAGGCGAAAGACATAGACGTGGAGGATGGCACTATGGACGGAGTTGGAGGAGACCGGGTGTCGCAGAGTGGCCAGCACAGCACGCGTGGTTTCAGCGACAATCATCCAGTCAAGCCAGACCGCAGTCGACATGGCTGATTAGCGAAGTTACAGTGAATTTGAGTGGGCCGAGAGTGGGCACATTCCCCTTTGCTTCCCTAGGTCCGGACGGCAATTGCCAATGGATGCTGACATACATGTAGTTCTGTGTTTGGTCTTTTCGTCGTGTCGTTGGTGTGGGTGCCTGCGTTGCCGCACAGTTTTTCAAACCAATCATCTATGTAGGATCTACCTCACCCATGGCCATTCACTCCGCCCCCGGATGGCGGCCCTGACTGGTGATAAAAGTAGTGTTACAGAGTCTGATGTGGATGGTTCGAACAACAAAGCTGAAAGTGAATGATTGTCAGCACAGCATGACAGCGTACAGTAACCTCGTGGGTCGTTCCAGCAATGCGAAGCGCAGCCTGGAGTCCCGTTGACATGTGTTATGTGGGGCCGATAATAGCATGCTTTATAATCACACGCAGTGACTTTCTTTTGCCTTTCCGTCAGCTCGACTAGTCCATGTCTGCGTGCCGTCCTCGCAGGTGGCAGTTGCAGAGGTTGTGAGGGTGGGTGAGGTGAGTGGTCGGTACATGTATTCATGTGAGAGATCGACGCTACTGGACTTTTCTCCGTCCAGTCCTCAGACCCTGCACCGGTTTTTCCAATCCATCTCCACTCCATGCCGACTCTCCCGGTGTCCTTCCTTCTTCGTTGCTCGCCTATAGCTTGCTGAACTCATATGCCTTCTCCCATAGGCCGAAGGCCGAAGGCCGACCCACAAACGCCACCCTCCTCCGCCTCCATGGCGTCTGGGCATCAAGGTTATCGTGACACCTTTACGATGTGGAGAAACCCGCGTGCAAGCATGGCATATGTCTTACTACTGAGATAAGTGTAGATTCCCATGTTTCCTTCATGAATCCCATCCTGTCGGCTCGGCACCGCTCGGACGTGCGCGGTGGCCTACTTTGCCACGCAGTACTCCAACCCCCTCTATCTCTTTACACCAACTCACCGTCACAACACACACGCGCCGCCACTACGACACGACCTGATCTCTCCGAGGTGCAACGAGGTCATGCACGCCCTTCCGCAGGGAGCGACATGCACGCGTCGCTCGTGGGACTCGCGCGCTCCCCGAGCCGGTGAGAGCAAGCGAGAAGAACAGTTCTTAGTTCTACCAGTACTATGGCCCTTTCAAGCAAATGACCGAGTATGGACCTTTCTTCTGCGACGTGAGGAACCCGCAGGCCAGACAGCAACACAAAGCTGTTTCGTGTCCGGACAAGACCTTGACGGCGTTTTGCCAGCTTGGCGCGTTGCGCCTGCAAGCCCGCCGTTGCCTCATCTTTTTCTTCGATATCAACCATGCGTACATTATGGCCGAGGCCACTCGCAGCCTCTCGCTTGAGGACGACAACCTCTATGAGCCTGGCGATCAGCTTTGGTGTGAGTATTCGGGATATCTATTAGAAATCGGCGGGCCCACCGCTCTGCTCTCTTTCACAGCGGACTAACAGCCGGACAGTGGGCCACTCAGCGATTCCTCGTGACATTGCCTGTTGCGAGGTCACCGTCAACCTCCCTACTTTCCCTCCTAGGAACGATCCGGCCTCGGACTACTCCAAGAACGTCTTCGTCGTGGACGATCTCACAAAACACCCGACATTGAACACCAGACCTTATGTCACTGACTATCCAAATAGCCGCTCCTATGTCGGTGTACCCATAACGACACCAACGGGCATCAACATTGGGGCCTACTGTATACTGGACGATAAACCAAGAAATGTCATCACCCAGTCTGAGCTCGTGTTCATGCGGGACATGTCTCAGACTGTCATGTCGCATCTGGAAACTGTGCGCGCTCTCTCTGAGCGTTCCCGGAGGAACCAGATGGTGTCAGGTCTGGGATCTTTCGTCCGAAAACTCTCGAGCCTGGAACCCGAGCATCAAAGTACCGGCACCATGCCTCTGGTTGATGACGACAAGAACGATGCTATAATACGGAGTCATCCCCCCGATGCGCTTGTCGACACCTCGACATCAGCTCGTCTGAGCTCACAGTCTACCAGGGAGGAGTAATTTGACGATGCTGCGACCTCTCAACAGTGCCAGGGGTCCACTTCAAACGATCCCCCAGTCAGTCCCACAGAAGCATCCTTGTCCGCCGACCTCTGGAAGCATGTGCACCAGGACCGTCAGAACCGCTTCAAGGCTGAGATCCCCTCGAAGTCTACTGGCGGCAGCATCAAAAGCGGTACCATCCGTCCACCTCTGGCATCAAAAGATTCCGACATCGCTCTCCGCACTGCCTACCAACGCGCGGCTGAGACTTTATGCCGGTCCTTGAAGATCGATGGCGTAGCCTTTCTTGATGCCTCTGTTGGGGTTTTCGGCGGTCTGGCCCATGCTTCCGATTCCACAGAAGCCAGCAGTACCTACGACGAAAGCGACGGCTCGGCATCGGCGCAGTACTCGATCGACGCCCAAGACCCAGAGTCTAGTGCTAAACAGAAGAAAGTATGCACGGTACTGGGATGTGCACAGACGACGCGCAACGATGACGATGCTCCTAAATTGCTCGCCAAAAAGATCACCGAGTCTCTGCTCAGGAGTCTCTTGCGGCGTTACCCTACTGGTAACGTGTGGCTGTATTCCGAAGACGGCACGGTCTACTCTGAAGGCGAATCCTCCACAGATGAAGCTACGTCGAGTTTGAAGTCCCCAACCCACGCAAGGCACCGTTCTGAAAGAGAGCGTCGGGATGACAGCAAAGAGTTACAGCGCGCCTTCCCTGGAGCACGTTGCATTGCGATACATGGCATGTATGACCATACACGCAAGCGTTGGGCCGTGGGTAGCCTTTTCTGGTCGTACGATCCGTTCCAAATACTCAGCCGCGAGACTGAGATGCCCTTTGTGGCCACCTTTTGCGATATCATTGTCGCGGAGACCAAACGCCTCGAGGCCCTAGGAAACGACCGAACAAAATCAGACTTCATCTCGAGCATCTCCCATGAGCTCCGTTCGCCTCTGCATGGTATCCTCGGTAGCACCGAGATGCTCGGAGACCTGCGCTTGGACCCTACGACTGTGAAGTTGGTCGAGCAGATCGAATCTTGCGGGCACACGCTTCTCGAAATCATTGATCACCTCCTCGACTTCGCTGGCTTGAGAAAAATTAAGCGCCGTGGAAGAAGGGCTGCAAGAAAGTTGAAGGCTGGCCGAACGTCCTCGTCGACCGCGAACAACCTTGTAGGATCGATTGATATGACAGCAACTAGGACCGACGCAACACTGGATACGCTGACCGAAGAGGCAGTGTCCACTGCCGCCTACTCTTTCCATCACGAAGTGAGCGTCGCGGACCGCACCAATGTCCCCGTGATCCTTGACATCGACTACACCCCCATCGTGAGCTGGCATACTTCGCTTCCCGCGGGTGCATTCAAACGGGTGTGTCTGAACTTGGTCACCAACGCACTCAAGTATACGCCTGCCGGGTTTGTTCGTGTGGAACTGAAGCAGAAGGCTCGCCCGGGCCTCCGACGCCGTTTTGATGCCGTTTTGACGGTGTCTGACAGCGGCATAGGTATGTCGCGAGAGTTTCAGAAAAGGCAGCTCTTCCTGGACTTTTCACAGGAAAACCCAATGTCCAATGGCCTCGGGCTCGGTATGAACATGGTGGCCCGCATTCTGAAGGGTGTCGGCGGTACAATCGAAGTAAACAGCTCAGTAGACGGTACCGGCACTCGGATTACGGTTACCGTCCCCCTCGACTCTGACGAGACCGCCCGAGGTGATGCCGAGACATCACTCATGCCCGATGAGCCCAACACCATATCCCACCCCTGCAAAGGTGTCATCGCGGGTGTTGTCACCGGGACCGTGGCCGCGTCAAATTCTCGCGAGGAAATTCTACAGGATTCCGCATCAAAGATGGCGATTTTTTCCATCGAGAAGAAGTGCAAGTTTTTGGGAATGCAGACAAGACACTGCCTGCAGACTGAAACCGCTCCTACTGACCTCAGGATCGTTTCGGCCGTGGACGTGGAGTCCTGTTTCCGGTCGATGCGAGGGGAGCTACAGGCGAATCCCCAGTGCGTTTTCTCGCCGATGCTGATCGTATGCAGCAACGAGCCTGTTGCGCAGGTAATTCGGGACCGATGGATGAGTGATCCTGTCAGCCGCGCGACGGTGGTTGAGTGTATCGCCCTGCCGTGCTCATTGAAGCAACTTGCTCGAGTAATCGAGTATCTTTTGCAATCACGCAAGAGCCTTGAGGTATCCGCAAATGTCGACGACTCGGATGCAACGGATTGTGTTGCCGGCGAGCAGCCTCACAAGAGTGATCATCCAACCATCAAACTGCCTCCCTCCCAGATTGGTCCTGAGGCTGGTCCTGTAGAGGACAGTGACAGGACGCCGATCGCGGTTGCGCCCTCCGCGGTTCAGGATGCAAATATCGCCCATGAAGACAGTGGAACTATGCACACGGATTTGGCTGACCAGCCTGCCATCCACGACATTACGCCAGTGCAATCGAACCCTCTACCAAGCGTACAGATTCCTCTCCGTGGCATCGAAGACTCTCCCGCAGCGGTACGACCTCAGTCAGGACGGTGCGACTCAACTTTGCAGAGTGCACGAGAGAGCGAGCACACCCAAGCCTCTGCCATTGGTGCGGCTGTACCTCCCGCGATAAAGCGCGCAGCCAACGACCCTGTCTTGCTAATCGTCGACGACAACGCCATCAACCTCCAACTGCTCACAATGTTCGCCACGAAGCACAAGTACTCCCACGTCACAGCCGGCGACGGCGAAGCCGCGGTCAAGGCCTTCCAGTCCGCCCACGAATCCCCCAACGACTCTGTCCCGACCATTGTGCTCATGGACATCAACATGCCGATTTGTGACGGCTACGAGGCGACGCAGGCCATTCGCATGTACGAGAAGAAGCACCACATGGCGCCCGCCACCATCTTCGCCGTAACCGCTTTGCAGTCCGAGGCGGCGCGCGTCGAAGCCTTCGGCAGTGGGTTTGACAAGTTTTTGAGTAAGCCTGTGAAGCTGAAGTAGCTCCCCAAGATGATCCAAGAGGATTGAGACGGGGAAAACCTAGGGCGGCGGGTTGAAACGCAGTAATATTCGTGCCCACCAGCCCGTCTAACCATTTGTTATGCCCCTGGGTCCGGATAAAGACGGTTCGCATCGCCTGCCTGCAACGGCCCGAGACGATTCCAGATACCACCATTCTTAACGGCGCAACATCAATCAAGATGTACTTGGTACGCCGATATGAGCACGTGTGATCTCTTGATCCACGGAGAGACTACCAATTGCAACCAGATCTCTCAATGGTCAAAAGCACATTTGAACATACGAATGCTGAAGGTATGAGCACGTGTGATCCTAGGATCAACGGGGATGCTGGTGTTCGGAATCTAACATCTCAATGGCTACCGATCGATCTGAATACATCGAGGAACCCGATACGAGCACACGTTGTGAAGCGATGAGTGGAGATGTACAGAAAGTTTCCCGAGCCGCTCGTTGTGAGTTGTAAGCTCGCCACAGGCCAGATCCCGTCTTTTTTGCCCGGCGGCGACACGTATCAACGAGCGATTTCGGGTTTGCCGCCGTCGCGACGCCACCGTCGCGCTTCGACCCTGCCCACAGCTCTGCGTAAGCTGGCAAAGATGGTGCCACCGGAGCAGTCGGATGGAGGGATAGTTGTGGCAAAATGAGGACTGTCGTAGTCGTGCACGCGTGTGAAGCTATGCCGTTCAGGAGAGCAGCGCGTCAGACATCGGCTTTGGAAGCACAGCCGAGAAGGCAGGGATTTGAGTTGTCAAACAATAACTAGTAGAAGCAGGCAGCATCGTAATTGTGCAGAGGCCGCAGTTCTGGAAGCGATCCAGACGCCCCACACCACATTTATAAGCACCGTGACGGGCGACCAGCAACAGGGTGGGTGGGTGACCACCTGCAAATTCCGCGCCTGTCGTGCGTTCATCTCCATCTTCTTCCGTCCCCTCTCATCCTTCCACCATTCTCCAAGTTGGCTTATAGACCGAATAATCACGTTAGCTGTAGTCCTGTGACCCTTGGCAGACTGCTGACACAACCCTTTCATGTATTGCGTCATTAAGAAACGGCAGTACTAAACCCTCACCCAGTCGATCACGTCCACACGGCAAGGATTCGCATGGGACAATTGAGCCCGACATCGTCCCGAGCACCACTTTACCATGCAACCAGCCGACAACGCAATGGAAATCTCAAGAGATGTCAAACTCCTCGCCGCCTTTCTCGCCCACCGCGAAGTCCATCTCGAATCCCTCCAAATGCGAGAGCCAGTCGACTGCATCGTAATCTGTGCCTCATCGGTCCCAAGTCAGGCCTCACAACTCTTTCGAGCTTTGGAGTCACGCCCGTCTCTCACCAAGACTCTGGTGCTGGTTGGCGGAATCGGCCACTCGACCTCGCACATCTACGACGCGGTGGCTCGACACCCGCAATACCGCAAGATTCATGCTCAGATCACGGGACTCCCAGAAGCGCAAGTTCTGCGAGAACTCTTGGACAGCTTCTTCTCGTTACCAGGCTTCGAGGCCGGAGGCCCACGAGTGCTAGTCGAAGACCAGTCCACCAACTGCGGCGCCAACGCCGTCGAGACGAGACAAGTGCTCGACCAAGCTGGCTTGACGGACATCAAGACTTGCATCGTCGTCCAGGATCCCACCATGTCTTTACGGACGAAAGCCAGTTTCGAGAAAGCCTTCGAAGACCTGCCGATTCCACAACGGCCGACATTTCTGACTTGCCCGATTGTGGTGCCGGAGGTGCACGCGGTAGACGGACGGCTTGAGTATGCACTTGATCCTGCAGGCGACTTGCGGGCGGAAGACCTCTGGGAGATGAAGAGGCTGTGTGAGTTACTTGTGGGAGAGGTCACACGGCTCAAAGACGATGAGGATGGGTATGGGCCGAAGGGGAAAGGCTTCATCGGCCATGTCGATGTGCCAGCGGAGGTTGTGGCCGCGGCAAACAGAGTCAGAGAGACGCTTGGAGTTGATAGGTGATCTAGGAGAGTCGTAAGCATTCTCATACCGCGCTGTGTTCTCTAATGTTATCGTGCTATCAGGAACATGTTGCAATGTAACTGCATCAGGGTTAGGGTTGCAACTTCGACATATGTGAATTCCTTCCCTTTCGGGGTCTGCTTTCCAGCTCCAATTAAATCGTCGGATTCGCCATCGAGAGCCCACGATGTATTGCTTTGACTGCATTTCGTGTCTCGTTGCGATCAGTCGCCAGCCTTCGTTGGCCACATGGAGAAGAAAGTTGCATTCGCCAAAAAAGTACAAAAGGTCGAGTCAAGTCGTCTCGACATCCCCCGTCTTCCATTCAAATCATCCAACCAACCATCCCATCAACTCGAATACACAGTCGATCAATCAATCAATCAATCAATCAATCAATCCCTAACCGACCAAACAAAGCCATCCACAATCTTCCAACTCGCCAACAGTAAGCCCCTCAGCATCCATTAACCAACAACAACCCCAAATCAACCCACTAACGCCAATCACTCAGTGTCCTCCAACCTCGTCCCCCTCACAGTCTACAAAGGCGCCGGCCACGAACACATCCCCTTCGCCGCCAACGGCTCGCCACACATCACCGCCGACTTCCACTCAATCCGCACCAAAACCGACGCGCCCGCATACGTGACCTCGGGCTTCTACAAAGTCGAGGCCGGTCCCAAATTGTCGGCTCACTACGCCTTTGAAGAGGTAAGTAAAGGCTTCATCTCAATCCATCGTGCGAAAGTGACATACTGACCGACTCTTTCTACAGGCCAAGTATGTCCTCTCCGGCCAAATCGATGTATACGTAAGTCCTTTTCCCATCCCCCATCTCATCCCATCAATCCATTCCTTAACTAACGCTTTCCCTCTCTTCGCTCGACCAGGACGAAGCAACCGGCACAACGCACCACCTCGTCCCCGGCGACTTTGCCTTCTTCCACGTCGGCACCAAAGTGCAGTTCTCGACCAAATCCTCGGGCTTCGCTTTCTACACCGTCACCAGGCCGATTCGCGACGCGCACCCGAACTTGCAGGGGAGGGCGGAGCCGACGCCTGGGCAGTCGAGGCTTTGAGGGAGGAGTTGATGGGAGGGGGTTGGAGGGAGGGGGCTGAGGGGATGTCGTGTCGGTGTCGGGATGTGAAGCTCGAAAAACGAATACATGTAGATATGAGAGAATGGAAGCTTGCGTGCCTGGTTGGAGAGTCCGAGAAGGCGCGGTCCTTGTGATGGATCAATGAATTTCCGAATGTCTTGGTACCAAATTTCAGCGTAATGGTTCCGCAGCGCCTGGAGTGCAGATCCAGGCCGGTCCTTGTTGTACAGAGTAATGCGTGCAAATATCTTACAGTTTCGAAAAAGTGCGTCTCATGCGCGGGCGCAAGTGATCTTCTCCATCCCGCCCGGCATCCACTTCCTCAGAACTTCAGGCACAACAACCGCCTTCTCCCCCTCCACCCACCCATTCTCCAACACAGCGGCCAAAATCCTAGGAACAGCCATCGCAGTCCCATTGACCGTATGCGGCCACCCCAAACTCCCACTCCCCTCCCCACTTCCCTTAAACCTCGTCCCCAACCGCCGACTCTGATAATCCGTGCAAATAGAAGCGCTAGTCACCTCTCCGTATCCATCATCAATGCCTGTCCTCGACGGGAAGAAAGCCTCAATATCAATCTTCCGCGTAGCGGAAGCGCCCAGGTCCGTCGAAGGCATCTCCAGTATCCGAGCGTGCAGGCCGAGGGAAGTGAGGAATTCTGTTTGGATGGAAAGCATTTCCTGGAAGACCTCTTCTGATTGTGAAGGCGCATACGCCACCTCGTCGTCCTCCGCCGTGCCGAAGCGGTCGCTGCTTTCAGCCGTGGGCGGCGGTTTCGTCCAGGCGAACATTTCGACCTTGGTGAACTCGTGCACGCGGTAGAGGCCCTTTGTGTCGATGCCGCGGGCGCCGGCTTCGGCGCGGTAGCAGCGCGAGGGGCCGATGACTTTGAGCGGAAGATCGGATTCCGCCAGAATTTTGTTCGCCTGAGAGCCGGCGAAGGGGATTTCGGCCGTGCCGGCTAGGACGAGGCTGGGCTTGTCGTTGTTGTCGTTGGAGCCGCTGTCGGACTCCGAGGGGGGCTGCGCGATGTTGTAGATCTGCGTTTCCCCGTTCTGATCGCGAGGCATGAAACCACACGCGCTCGCGATGTGGCTGTAGACCAGACTAGGCGGCGTCATGACTTTCCAGCCGCGCGCCAGGGCGATGCTGAGGGCATACTGGATCAGAGCCTGCTCGAGCAGCGCGGCCTCGTTCTTGAGGAAATACCAGCCCCAGCCGCTCGTCGTCGCACTAGCCTGGAAATCGAGCAGATCCAGCTCTTTGCCGATGTCCACATGACTCTTTCCCCCTCCTCCTTCGCCAGCCTTCCCCTTCCCCTCAGGCCTCCCCTTCCCATTAACATACCCAACAACCCTCGCCTCCTCCCCCACAGGCGTCTGCAACGAACTCAAATTAGGCAGCTCCATCGCCAACCTCTCCATCTGCGCCTGCGTCTCCTTCTCCAGCTTCGCGATCGCCGCGAGACTCTCCTTCAACCCTTTAGCCTCCTTGCGCGCTTCATCTTTGCTGCGCGCATCCGCATCTTGCGCTCCGAGCAGTTTGCTCAGCGCATTCCCGCGCTGTCTGAACTCGACGGCTTTCGCCTGCTCGGCTAGCAAGTTCTGATGGAGTTCGAGGATGCGCCAGCCATTACGGGCCGAGGCGGCGTAGTTGCGGTCTATGGCATTTTGTTCGTAGAGGCCGGGGTTTTGGCGGATGTGCTTGAGGTCTAGCACGGGTTTGGGGGCGAACGAGGGGCGGGTGTAGGTTCGTGTGTTGGAGGCATAGCTGTGGGAATTTAGGGATTTGGGGAGGCGAGCTCGCCGGCTGCAGGTTAAGGCGTGTGGGAGAGGCATTGGAGGTGTTGGCGGTGCGATGATATGCGGGTGTTTGGTAGGCGTTCGGCGCTCGGCTTCGGCTTCGGCTTGGACGGATCGTTCCGACGGTTTTGAGTAGGGTTCAGGTTGGGGTAGATCATATAGGTCGCGATGATCGAAATAAATATTCCTGGCGTCCGATCAATGTCAAGTTGTCGTTTGTAATGAACAAAAGGACATCTCGTCAATATACGTTTTGCATTGCGATATACGATGTGTAGGTCGTGGTGGAATAAGAAGACTTTCGTGCAAGTCCAAAACATCGAACCAGTCACGGCAGCAAAACAACCCAGATGTGATGGCTATTAGTGAGGTATTATCATTATCGTTATCATTATCGTCTAGAATACAAACTGTCAACAACAAATCGATAACTTACCGCAAGGATGAAACCAATGCTGCACTACAGTATTCCAAAACAAGGAATTCTCCAACCAGTCCTTCATCGATCAATCAACGAATCAATCCAAAAACCTCTCGAACCTCCCCTGCCCAGGCGGCGTAACATCCAAACTCCCACCCTGCCTCCTGCGGGTCCAGACCGCACGGTCACTCTCAAGCCCATCCAGCAAGCCCGACTCTCCGTTCTCGGATTCGTCGGAATCACCGCGTCGCAAACCAGCAGACCCATCAGTCCCTGAATGTACGGAACTGCTGCCGACATTGATGTTCGCTGGGTAAGTATTGCGGTAAGCCCTCCTCTCTGGAATCGGAGGTCTCGGGGCCGCGAGCGCTTGGCCCACAAAGAAAGCTTCTCTGTGGATACTGGAATCCGAGCGATTGCGGGAGCGGCGGGATGAGCGGTGGAGGTCTGCGGGCGTTTGGGGTTGGAGGTGGGCCGGGGTCGCGTCGTTGTAGATGGGGAGTTTCGGTGTTGCAGCAGCAGTAGGGTTCGCCGGGCGGCGGGAGGGGGTTTTGGTCTCGGCGGTTGTTGTTTTGGAAGGGGTTTTAGAAGGACTTCCTTCAATGCGAGATGCACCACGTTGCGGAATGTGAGTGTCTGGAACAGGTTGTGAGCAGGACAGGGTGACGTGGGACGGCGAAGAGAGCAGTTTGGGAGGCGCGGCATCCTTCCTCGTCATGTCCGGCTCGAGTTCCGACGATTCTAGGTCAACGTCTTCGTCGTCGAATGGTGTGCCGCTGACGTCGAAGGGATTGCCGTTGAGTAGACTGATCTTTTTTTCGCCAGGAACGGTCGCAGGTCCTAAAGCTGCCGACAGCCTACTGAGCTCAGCTGTCAGTCCGTCCAGCGGGGATGGGCGAAAACGTAGAAACTCGGCAGCAGCGTCGTTTGAAATGCTGAGTTTGGAGATCCCACTCGCTGCACTGACAATGCTGGGAATACGGCTGGCCGGTACCTCCTCATGGCTGGAAGAGCTGGAGCTGGGGCTCTTGGATGGCAAGGGCACTGTTTGGGTTGACGGCTGACTTGGACCAGATCGAACAGGGGCACGACTCTCGCGATCGACAGGATTGCGTGAAGTCGGCAAAATGAGAGGGTACCGTTCCAAGTTCGGAAGCGGCAGAACGCTATTCTCGCTATTCTCGCTCGACTGTTGCGACCGCGTGATGACCGCATTCGAACGTGGCCGTCGAGATCGAGTATCCGAGGCTGGAGCGCTCACTTGCGAGTGTCGAGTCTGATTGGCGCTGGTATTCTGCTCTGACGGTGAACGAATGCGCAAGTCGAATGTGTCGATATCTTCGCTGCCGCGCTCTGGCACAACGGTCGCGGAACCAAAGCGTACCCTTGCTGTAAAGGTTGGCACGCCAGGGTCGAGATCTCTTGCGATGAGTGTCGGTGATGGATCATGCCTTTGTGGTCTTAAACGTCGCGGGGAGCTGGTCGGAGGCGGACGTTCCGGAGATTCTTCTTGCGACTGAGAGAAACGCTCGTGGGGTCGAGTTCTGGTAGCAGACATCCTACGCAGACGTGCAGATGGTGGTGGACCACCAGATCCAGGCAGTTCACGAAACACCTGACGACCCGCATGCATGGGTGTGGTATGTCTTGTTGCTGATGTTGGTCTTGGGGCCTCAACATCTCCAGACTCGGAGGTACTATCGATGGCAACTTCTGGGTGGTGCGAAGGCGATGCCTGCGGACGGCGATCTCGAATGCGAGAGTCCGCGGTGGTCGTCGGCGGAGGTACGCTCAGATATGGATCAAAGGAAGGCGATGCTTGGGGTGAGTCGATCTTGACAGGCTCGTCGTCTCGTGCAGTCTTGTGGCAATCATTCGGAACTTGACCTGAGTGAGATGCAGACGCAGGGCCGTCATGTTGTTTGTGATTAGGTTGGAGCGCAAACTCGGACGCTCCTCTCGCTGGTATGGCATACTGTGGGCGTCTCGTATCTCTCTTTGGATGAGATGGCGGATGTACCGTTGCAGTTGATGAATGGTGAGCAGATGTGCCATCTTCATGTGCTGCCGCACTGAACGTGGGCAACCATGGTCCCGTGCTCAGTCTAGCCTTTCCCTTGGCTACATCCGACAGGGCGCGCCGTCTGTTGATGGTGTGTTGCTCTAGGTCGTCGATGTCGTTGGAGGTGAGCTGGATCTGGGAAGGGTTACAGCGCAGCATGTCGTCTTGCGCGGTGTCGTACATGGGTACCTGTGTGAGCGCGGAGCATGTGCATGGAAGCGAGCGCAGAGGAGAACGAGCGCTGCATTAGAGGCATGTTGACACCTGGTTGAGCGCTTTAGCAGGTGCGGATGAAAGAAAATGTAACTTTGGGAAAGAGGCGTTGTCAAGCAGATGATTGATAGCTATGTAGGCAGTCGTATAAGAATGAGACCTTCTCTTCAAAATAGCCAATGCTCTGTAGGCGGAAGATAGATGCCCAATGAAGTCTGTAACAACGCGTGTCAAGGTGGCCATGTCAGGTTCAAAGTCAGACTGCTAGTCATCGTGGCAAGGATGAGGTGTTGGTGGTTGGTGTTGTAGGAGATGGAGTCGAGAGTGAAGTGTGATAGTGTTTGTGCTAGCAACGACTCATCAAACACTAACCCTCCGACCGGCCGAATATAGAACAACTCCTACATAGCCCACGCCAAGTGCTGCATTGCATTGCATTGCCTTGCCTCTGCTTCTGCCTTGCAGGCGACCTCTCCAATACACCGGCCTGAACACGACTGTCAACACGCACACACACACACACACA